>CABEEJ010005804.1:32823-46096 GCA_901482245.1 Timema douglasi | reverse complement strand
ATGCTCTCAACACTGTCCTGTCTATGATGCTCTCAACACTGTCCTGTCTATGATGCTCTCAACACTGTCCTGTCTTTGATGCTCTCAACACTGTCCTGTGTAAGATGCTCTCAACACTGTCCTGTCTATGATGCTCTCAACACTGTCCCGTGCACCCTGAGGAGATCACGACCATCTTGTCTGGCAGTCGACAAGGAGTTGATTGAGATATTATCATCCAAACCCTGACCCGGCCCGATCCCCTACAAACAAGTTGTTCAGTTATGTCAGACCATACACACGGCAATGTGTATGGGGGTTGCAAATCTAACAACTTGATACTACTTTAGGAGGGAGTAATGTTACACAATTTACTTATCGTCTCTTGATGGTGTACTTGTGATACTATCATTTTTCTACGCTTGCTAATTAGTTCATATTTTACTTTTATAATTAAGGTGTGATGGAAGGGGTCGATTGAAAACTACGGTGTTTTTCACTCTTTATGGCAAAACTTTTTTTTTTTGACAAAATAAATAAAATTTTGCTCCAGCACAAACATATAGTTTAATTTTCTTCACATGTTGATACCATGACAAATATTCAAGAACTGTTGTCATGCCATGTTACACCGTGTAGACATAGGAGCTCCTCCCCTTCCCTTCTAAAATAGTGACACATGAGGTAGGGGGAAGAGAACGGGAGCTAAGGGTATTATTTTGGCAGTTATTTGGCCAAACACCTTTTTTTAATCAAAATATTAAATATTACCTTAGTAGATCCGTTTAGTTTAATTTTCTACGCTTAGTAAGCTCAACAGTTCTTGAATATCTGGTATGGATATAGTAGCATTTGATCATCTCTTGAATATCTGCCATGGAAATAGTAGCATTTGGTCATCTCTTGAATATCTGCCATGGAAATAGTAGCATTTGATCATCTCTTGAATATCTACCATGGAAATAGTAGCATTTGATCATATCTTGAATATCTGCCATGGAAATAGTAGCATTTGATCATCTCTTGAATATCTGCCATGGAAATAGTAGCATTTGATCATATCTTGAATATCGGCCATGGAAATAGTAGCATTTGATCATCTCTTGAATATCTGCCATGGAAATAGTAGCATTTGATCATCTCTTGAATATCTACCATGGAAATAGTAGCATTTGATCATATCTTGAATATCGGCCATGGAAATAGTAGCATTTGATCATCTCTTGAATATCTACCATGGAGATAGTAGCATTTGCACATCTATTGAATATCTGCTATGGTCATAGTAGCATTTGAGCACGACCTATTCACTTAATTTTAAAAAAGTTTATATTCATATACCATAATGGTAGTGACAGCCATTCAAAAACTACATAGATTATAGTATGTAAAATAAATCTAAAAATATTCACAGAAGCAATATTTTTAATATATTTTGACAAAAAAATATTTACTATATACCCTAAAAACGGAAAAAAATACTAACCTTAACATCTTAACCTTATGGATCCTGTTTGACACATTGTACATAAATACAATAGTAGCCTACATACTCTCTTATTTATTCCATGTTATCAGTACACTACTAAAATAAGTATGCGTTGATATTTATCATGTAAAATACTCCCCAGATAAAACTGTTGGCCTAATAGTTTTGAACATAATTGTTTGAGACAATCTTGAACCATATCAAATTTTCAAAAATTGGTCATAAGTAAGCTTCCCTTGATTCAAAGCTGTAATCAAAATCACGGCTTTTCCTTGATATGTGGCCTACCATGTAAATACCAAGATTCCGGATGTAGCCCCGGGTATAGACAGACAGAGAGACGTATAGGAGGTACTGAGGTTCTAAGTGACCCCGGGCCATCTTGTTGCTCAGCGGCAGGGAAGGGAATGACGCAGAGTTGAACCAAACTTCCTCCTACAAACGCGGATGCAGGGAAAGAACTAAAATAGTGCGTCATTGGTTGATTTGTCCTTCCCGCGACGGAAGTGAACAATGCCCTGTGTCTGTGTGTCCGTCTCTCCTCGGAGAGTACTTGAGGATTGATTGGGCGAGGAGAGCGATCGATCGTCGGGCGTCACTGACAGAGGGGTGCAAGGGGGAGTTGGCACATCTGACAGATAGAGACAGATAATAGATCTATGTATTCATACATCAAGTCATGTGATCTGGAGCTATCACTTTTGCTAGATTATATTAATACATATAAAGTAACAATTACAATATAGTAAGGTGTTACCAACAAGGCCCGGTTTTGATGATCTAAAAATGATCAAAAAATGACCAAAATTACATAACAATTCTAAAAAAATTCAAAAATTACAAAAAAAATACGAACAAAAACTCTCAATTAATACCCACGAGTATATCAAACACTCAGTTTAAGGCGAAACTAAAAAAATATGCTATGAACAGTCTTTAGCAACTAAATTCTCGCATATTGCTGAATATAATATTTATTTACAAATACCTCTCTTTTCTGTCCAAGCTTATACTCCTTTTTGCCCCTAACCTACAACCACTCTTTGTCATGTCAATAAGAAAGAAGAAAAATACAACTATGAAGCTTCTTATCTCAAGTAAAGAGGAAGGTCCGCTGCTAGTTCTCAAATAATTTTAAATACTTTGTTGTAAGACTTAAAAAAAAACTATTGTATTTGTTAAAAATAAGGTTACATCTAAAGCCATTTTTCATCAAGCCTACTTTCATGGCTCCATAAATCGTTTAAAATGAGCTAACGTCACATTTTCACACATTTATTTCCCCTATTAGAAAAACTCAAACAAAAGGGTTGTTAAAGAAAAAGATCACTGTTGGAATATTTCAACTCTATTTTGGCGCGAACCATATTTTTAAATAACGTATAATAGAATGAAATATTGCGTCAGAGCTGAAAGTATGCACTGCAATTTCTCGTTTACCGAGGAGGCCCCCTTAGTTTTGTGTTTGAACCTTGAAGAAACGCAGGAGCTCTACAAGAACTCTACAAGAACTCTACAGGAACACGAACAACAATGTCCAGACAAACTTTCTGTTAATATATATATATTCCCCATCGGTGACCTGGCGGTCTAAGGGTAAGGTGTCAGACTTCTATGCTGGCGGCCGGGGTTCAATCCTCGGTCCCGGCACAGATTTATCTGATTACCAAACCCTTCCTTCACCTCTGACAAGACATATTGTGAATGTGGGGAATGCCAGGCCTCCACTGTGGTTCGGATTCCACGTTAAACTGTAGGTCCTCCATTTCATCTCACAATCACCCTACCATTACACATTAGCGTAAGTGCGTATAACCCGAACAGGTAGTAAGACGAGCTGCTGCTAATAATAATAATAATAATAATAACAATAACGTAAGGTTGTTATGAAAATAAAAGCCTCATTTTAAGAGAATATTATTTAATGCAAGCTCCTCCCCTTTAAAGCTGTCACCAGCGATGACATTGATTTTCGTGGGAATCCCGCGTTTGCAGATAAATAGTGTTGTAATAATTTATTCCCTCGCCGGTGGCTGCGTGGTCTAAACGTCCTGTAGTCCGGTTTGCGGGAGACGAGGAGGTCGGGGTTTTAACTACGGCCTGTTGTACTGTACTGTGACTGAGAATGGGTTTTTTAATTCTCCTTTCACGTAAATTCCACCTTCCTCAGCTTTACCTACCAAGTGTAAAGATACGGGTAGCCAGACTGATAGTAATATGGGTAGTAAGGCGGGTATTAAGATGGCTAGTAAGACGAGTAGCCAGACGTGTAGCCAGACGTGTAGCCAGACGTGTAGCCAGACGTGTAGCCAGTTGAGAAGCCAGAAGAGTAGCCAGATGTGTAGCCAGTTGAGTAGCCAGAAGAGTAGCCAGACGTGTAGCCAGATGAGTAGCCAGACGAGTAGCCAGACGTGTAGCCAGACGAGTATCCAGACGAATAGCCAGACGTGTAGCCAGATGAGTAGCCAGACGTGTAGCCAGACGTGTAGCCAGACGAGTAGCCAGACACACTGCACTGTCACTTGAGCTACGGGAACAAGCTACTTTCCACCACGTCGGGGTGCACATCAAGGCTTCAAGCTGCGTATATATTCATTACCCAATGTAGAAAGAGACGAGGAAGGTAGAGTTAAGGAATTGTAGTTGTATTTCCGTGGAAAGAGAGTGAGGAGTGTTTTTAATAAAAACTTCAATACAGCCAATTGGGATTCAAACTTCTATAGCCTCAAGAGGGTGACGCGCTAAACCGTTCGACCACCATTGCATGTGGGAACAAGCTAAGGAGACTTACAGTTGGCTTAAAAGTCCATGTTAGGTCACTGACCGCAGCGCTCTCAGACCGACACGCGGCATCAATTCACACTACTGCGCTATCGATGAATCCATCAATCATTGGCCTGCTCCAGTAGGAGAGGGTGGAGGTTACGACGCATAGAAACTTTTATTCCTATATTTTGTTTGCGATTGGGAATGTCAAGGGCACCTTTAATTTGTTTGTCAGTAGACTATACCTTTTAAATATCATGTCATTTGTGCATATTCTCATTGTTATAGACCAGTGGTTCTTACTTAACCTTTTAATACTCGCAGCCCCCTAAACATCCTAAAATATCTTCGCAGCACCCTAGTTTTTACTAACATTTTAATCATTAATATTTATTCTAAGATAGTGGCTTTATTTACTTATAATAACAAACAAATGAAAAAACAGAAATAAACTTATTTAAATGTATTTAATGGGACCTCTGTTGTTGAACACTTTGAACTAATTTGTCAACTCTTTACTACTTAATGCTATTCGCATGCAGGAGTCGATTCAGAGTCAATTTCGTTGCTTCATTTTAATATTTATCATTGTGGAAAATCCTTTTTCAAATAAATAAGTAGAAGCAAAGGGCAGAAAATTTTGAATGGCGATGGTAAACATTTGGGGATTATTTATATTATCAGTGATTCATCTCCCCTTCATTACCCCGGAAAATTGAGAGTACCGAATTATTTCTTTCAAAACGTAAAATGTTAGATAATTTACCTCAGTGATAAGCAAATAGCCATTTAAATTATTTTTTCGAGGTCCCTCAAAAAACCTTTTGCAGCCCCCCGGTTAAGAATCGTTGTTATAGACCACGGCCCCATATGTCTTTTAACAGGTGTGGCCTAACCACAACACCCATTCCAGCTTTCCCTAGTAGATTTTGTGTCCAATTTGATTTTACCTCATTTCATTTTTTGCCCCATTTGATATTTTTACTCCATTTGAGTTTTTACCCCCTTCGATAATCTCTGATAGTGTGTTGTGAATAACGTTGGTTCGGTGCTAGTTTCTATTTCCACCCCATTTAAATATTTAATCGTTCTATAACTATTTGGTTCGAACCCCGGAGAGGATATTGTAGCTGTATTTTATTTGGGGTGGTTAGGTATGAACTATTATAATGGGAGGAATTGTGATATATTTAAACACCTCGCTGATAGTTGGTTACCAAACCCTTCCTTCACCTCTGACAAGTCATCTTGTGAATGTGAGGAATGCCAGGCCTCCACCGTGGTTCGGATTCCACGTTAAACTGTAGGTCCTCCATTTCATCTCACAATCACCCTACCATTACACATTAGCGTAAGTGCGTACAACCCGAACGGTTAGTAAGAAGCGGTGCTAATAATAATAATAATAATAATAATAATAATAATAGTTGGTTGCAATTGCACTGTGGGCCCCTCACTTTTCCCGGGCGTTTGACACTGGAGGTCGTTGTACGTTTTAATAAAGCTCCAGAGGTAAGATAAACAGAGTTGTGATAGTGAAATAAAGGCTTATGAAAGTCATGACATGTCAAAATATGTTATACTTTGTTAATCAGACTTAGTAGCGCACCTCCTGAAATCTGTCGTGTACCACAGTTCGGGAAACACTGTCTATCACTGACTGGCCCATTTGTCTGCAATACCGGCCTGCAGTCATAAAAATAAGAGTTTACTATTAGTGTGTAGGCTACATAGTTTTGAATAGTGAAGAGTACTTTGAACTACAGTGTTTTCAAAAAGTAACGCAACCTATATAGAAATGTTACATTAGTTTTAGTTCCTCTTTCTAGGTGTAAAGGTTGAAAGAAACCGACTATATAACACATGGTCTTCCCACTGGAGAAAATAATATTTCTTGTGGATCAATATATTAGGCACCGAAGCTACTAAACCACCTAACAAAAAATTGAAAAAAAGTAGGGTGCTGAAACAATTAATCCAAGCAAGTCGAACATCAAACGTCTGTACGATAAGTTTTAAAATATAGGACAAGTTGCGGACCAACCAGTAAGTGATGGACCCACAGTTCTAACAGATGATAAGACTACAGACGTCAGTCATGAACACTCAGAGTAACTTCGTATGGAGGCTTTCCAGTCAAGGAGAACTGTCTGTAGGAAGTGCTCCCAAGGCACTTAGATCATCATTAAAGATGCATCCGTACAAAATTCACAATGAGCTGTTGCAAAGCGATGCTATGGCTTACATGTATTATTTTCACTGGTTTGTGGAATCGCTATCTCTTGTTGGTGATGAACTTGGTGACTATTATTGGTTAGACGAAGCGTGGTTTTATCTGGATGGATATGTTTATGCCCAGAATAGGTGGCTATGGTCTACGGAAAATCCTCCTTCTTTGCATGGGTCCTCTCTTCCCAGCCAGAAGTTTGCTGTGTAGTGCGCGATGTCACAACGAAGAATGTTCATCACTTTCAACACGGTCAACGGTGGCGGAACACTGTGTCCACCCTTACAGGTGAATATATCCAGAAAACATGGTTTCCATAGAAGAATGCAATTGCCCATACTACCACAAATTCCATGGTTTATTTGAAATCTGTGTTTCCTAGATTACTCATTTCAAAGACATTGTGGCCTTCTTCATCCTATGGGAACGTTTCAAGGACACAGTGAATTAAAATCGTCCCCACACAATTCAAGAGCTCCAGGCCGCCATTCAACGCAATGTGAATATAATATCAACTGCCTCGTTGCAAAGGGTGTTTGCTAACATGATTTATCGTGTGCATCTCTGTGAAATGCTTAGTCGTAGACATTTTCAGCAGTTGTTGTTATAAAACAAAGAATTCCCCATGGGCTGAGCTATTTTCTGAGCACCCTGTATTTCAAAAGGTGCTATCTTTTTAAAATATATTTGCGTGGCCAAAATAAAATTGATCGGGTATAATCAGTAATGTTATAAGAAAATGAAATAGGTTAACATGAAAACGTATATTTTATTTATTCTATATTTATTTCTGTAAAGATGGGGAAATACATATTTTAGTAAAGATTGAATTCAAGGGACAAGTATAAAATGTATTTAAAAAAATAGGAAATATAAAGTAGAGGAACGATGAGTGATCATCGGACCTTTGATAAGTTTTCAAGTCTCTCAGGACTCTGAAAGGTTTCCGACACCTGACCTAGAGGAAACCAACAAACCACTCACGACCACCTTCAGTTGGAAATACTGGTTATACTAGGTCTTGTTGTATTGTAACACTCGGGCTTGGTTCAAAATACAAACATGCTGTTGGCGGGGATTAGTAGTGTACTCGTGGACAGGTCATATCTAATTTTTATATAATCCTTATCCATTACACATATTTTTATCTACAATAACGGAGGATGACAGTCTGGTATCCATAAATTGTTTCATTACAACTCTATAACTACCTATGTGTGTGTCTTTCCACGCACTCCAAAAGTCTCTAGATGACCTAGAATTAAAAAGCCGAAACTCTGTACACTACCTAACTTTGCACCTAACGGAACTGGATTTTCTATTTTTTTCTATTGAATAAAAGTATAGGTTAATTGATTTAGTTCACTCTTGCTTTGTCCACTCTTACGTAATGACTGACAGAAATACGGTTTTTTACAAACAACTGGATTGAAGGTTAGGTTTTATTTAGTTTCAAAAAACCTGTCGTAGACAGGCCTAAAAACTATTAGACTATATAATTAATTATATATTATTTGATAAGCCTATTTTCGCTAGTTAAAATTACAAGAAAGCGGCTGAACCGATTTGGACAAACGATCACTCATGTGAAATGTTAGTCGTTGGGCGCCCAGAATATCGGCAAAAATAGTGGCTTACAACGAGAACCAGATTTTACTAGCGAGTTTCCATCTTTCCTGCCGTGGGCGCAGTGGCTTGTCTGTACAATCAATATTTGTTTGTATCTCCATGGAAACTATATTTGTGTATACCTATATGTAGGTAGATACAATATTAATTTATCTTTGGTACATCCGTACCTAATCACGACGTTCCCTTACGGGGTAGACAATAAACTGTGCACATAGTTAAAAAAATAACTCTGTATTTAATCCATCCTCACTAACTTTCTCCACACTTCCCATACTTGTATACCCCCTTGTCTTCAACAACATCCATCCACCTCATACACGCTTTTTTATTCTCAGAACTCTTCAAATAATACCAACTCAATTCTTACATGAGTGGTACGGTGTAACAAATAGAGAGCTGGAGGAGGGGTGGTTTTAAAGTTCTCATCGCGGTGTGAAGGGGGAAAATATACGTTTTGATTAAAATGAAACACCGAAAGTTCAAAATATATGTAAAGTTGATAGCCTTTGACGAGTAAAACCTTTAACTACAGTAGCCCCATGGCTTCTTTGGTGCTGACTGACAGCTTTAAAAAGTTACCAGACCAAATTACGTATCCCTACGCCAAACCAGTTGATCTGCAAAAACACGTGTTTAGCAGCTGTCATTTCTGACAGTCAAAATTTAGGTGTATACCTAAATGTTGACTGTCAGAAGTCAACTGTGAGCTGTCAGTCAGCACCAAAGAAGCCATGGGGCTACTGTAGAAAGTCTAGTAAGGGCTTATATACAATTTTTCCTAATTAAACGATGTGAATAAAATTTAACGGAATAATCTGCAGCCATCTCTGCTTCTATCCACCAGTTTGTTATAATGAGGTAACGCCAAGAGTTTTATATTCAACTAAACTGTAAACCTAGCTCGTTTGCAACAGCAAGCTTCAAGAATAGTGGGATAAGTGTTAACTAAGTTGAATGTGAAAATTAACTTTGGCTACGAATGCAACCATAACTAGGTAGGCCTACATCTTTCAGCTAATTCAAATAGGCTTGAAAAATTATACTTGGTTTGGTCCTGAGTTGGAATACCGTGTCCAGATGTATTTTTCAACTAGGTCTACATTTAGTTTAGTTAAAACATTATTCATGGGTGTAGAATATACAGAAATTGAAACATTTGATACTTGCTGTCGGTTTTTCAATAGCAGCAAACACTTTTGGCCTCACGGCCGATTAACCGAGATATCAGGTAGGCCTACAAGATTACGCTTTAACCGGAAAACTTATCCAAGTTTCGTTATCTGATTTATTAATTGGAAATAAGCAAAATGGAGCTCAGTTTAGTAGTTTTTTATTTTAGAATATTTATTTTGTAATTTGGTCGACAAATAAAAAAAATTGCGTTAAAAATTTGAAGGACATGCTATTAATATAAAATTATAGTCAAAATGTGTATATAATTTTAAGCATTCCTGTAGGTCTACTAAATACACAGCTTTTTAGAGTAAACATAGCCTAACACAATATTTTACAATTAGCTCAGCCTTTGGTCCTAAGAAACTCAACATTCCATGGCCTCCAGGAGCTTCCTAAGCTCGCCATTCAACCCTGTCCTGACACATCCATTCAATCCCTAGCCTGACACATCCATTCAATCCCTAACCTGACACATCCATTCAATCCCTAGCCTGACACATCCATCCAATCCCTAACCTGACAAACAATCGCCTTCAAATAAATCTTCACACAATCCTCCCATCAACATATTGGTCCTTGGCCCTATTTAGAATGCATGCTTACGAATTTAAGATATCACAAATAATAAAAGCAAATAACTAATAACTATTACGTAGACCTTAAAATCCATTGAGAAAAAATGTGTGGCTTTGAATTTCGATATCGTTAATTTACATTAAAATCCACAACATTTATCTTGATTCACATTTAAAAGGCTTCGTAATTCATTTTTCAAAAATATTGTATTTCTTTTCACTTCACGAGTGTATTATAGACCTAATTATTCAAAAACGTTACAAATGAATTTTGAATATGTTTTGATATCCATGTTAATGCGTTTAGTAAAAGTTAGTAAAAAATGTAATGCGAAATCTACTAAGATCATATGCAAATTATGATAATATTGTTTATTATAGAACAGGGGTAGTTCTACCCTCTGGGCTAAACATCTGTTGATTATTCAACCAACTGCTAGATAATATATTTGGTTGAAACTTAGTCGATGTAAACAATCAACCACTTTTAGGCCTATTTTATAAAATACCCGTTTTGTTGATCTTATGCCTATGGCATAAATCTCGCAATAGACTATACTATCGATGACGGGGAGATTGGGGTTAGAATTCTGGTCACGTGTAATGAGGGTGGTTTTGCATACACGGTTATCCACTCTCCCTCCATGTAAATTCGACAACACTTTCTCTAAATTCAACCTTCGTTATCTCTAACATATTAGCGTAATTAGTATGTATGCGTGTAACTCCAATGGGTACTAAGACGCGATGCTAAAAACTAAATTTAAGAAACTCAATCTGTATTACAATGTGTAGCTGCAAACATCGGGCCGGACGTGGTCCCAGGGCCGCCAGTTGCCAACCGCCACTTCCCCCCTCCCCCCTGCCAAGGTTTACGAATTATGGAGTAAAGAGGAGAATGGTCCTGAGCGGGGTGTGGGGCGCAGAGCCCTGAAGCCATTCTTCTTTTGTTCCGCGCGCCGAAATACCCCGCCACCATTAGGACAAATACCTACTCTTTTTTACAGTCGAGAAAAAGAGGGGAGCCTCCACTACCAGAGTGATCGAATGGTTCTTCTTTAATGGTAACAAAAATGTTTAATCCGTTTTTTTATATTCACTTTATTATAAGGCTCAACTTTTTGTTCATGCGTCGATAGAATTCAAAGGTTGAACCACTTTTCTTACTCCTCCATGATTATCTACTAGTTTGACAGAAGTAGTTTTACTCGAGTTTTGTTTGGTCAATCTTTTGCGCATTAAAATTTTTAAAAAAATACGATTAACTTATTGTAGGGTGGAAGGTAGCGCAAGTTAAGATTCGTATTTGAACGGTTTTTACGACAGCAAATATTTTGGCTAAAATAAATAGACTGAAATATGGCGACAGTAGATCAGTTTAGTTTAATTCTTTACTCATGGTAATATCAACCAGGCCCGTCACGAGGGGAGGACTATTGGTAGCGTGGTACCGGACCCGAGACTTCTAGGGGCCCGGGCCCAAGATCCAGATTCACAAGTTTAAAAAAAATATATATGAAAGAAAATACAATTAAAAATTAATGCCAAGCAATAAAATAACCATCCATACTAAAGAAAAGTGCCTGCCCAGCCCACAAGATGAGATTTTCTACGGAGGAACTTTTTGGCATTATTTTGTCACAATTACACCATTGGGAAAGTCTAGTCTTGGCCTTCGTTTCACAGTGTTTGAATATTTTACCGAGTTTATTATTTTTGTACTTAAACTAAATTTGGCAAAGAGAGTCGGACAGTAAATAAAATTCAATTTAAATACTTCATCATGTCCGTAACATTTCAATGTTCAGTTAAGTTACTTAGTAATTTTAACATATTGTTTTTCTTTTGTAAAAATTACAACAAAGTTTAAAAAAATTTACAAACTAAAGTCAAGAATTGATGTAAAAACAGGAGGAAGGGAGCATTTCCCCCCTGGAAAAACTTTTTTCCCCCTGACTGGAATAAAACTAATCCTTGCCCTGGAATAAGATTGTCCCCCTTTGGATTTATTTCCTTCCCCTCTGATATTCTCGAACATAAAGCTGAAAGATATCTCTATATTAAACTTTAAATAACTTCTAGGGGCATACAATTTTAAACAAATTGTCGGCAGAAGACCACTCTGAATAGATTAAGAGCATGCATCACATGCCAATCAACTCTTTGATACAGTCGGCTCGAAATCGTACATTTACACAGCCATTGTTGCACTTGGATCATTCCTGACTAAACATTAATGGAGATAAAGAGTTAATAGAAGTTCCTAATACAGAACATTGTTGAAACATTAAATGATATTCAGATAAAAACTACATTGAAAATAACGTTTTTGACAATTTTAGAATGGCTTCACAGATAAACACTGTGCACAAATCTTTATTCTGTCTTAATAGGGACATGCTGTAATTATTAACAAGAAACTTTGTCACTTTGTCCCTCATCACAACCGCTCAAAATGAGTAATCATTCAAATACGAATGCACTGCACACATTTCTGGCCTATCGTAGGTGATTGTTTTCTTTTCCCTTTTACTTACATACCTGACGCGCACGCACACACACACACACACACACACACACACAAACGTGGATGCGAGCCGGGAGCTGAGTTGGGAGGCATCCAACCATCAACATTTCCAAAGAAAGATTACTCAAAATATCTTATGAGAGCATTTAATTTTAAAAAAGTTGCTGGAAGAGAAAGGTCCACTCTAAATAGCTTCAAGAGACATTTAAATTTCTAAGATTTTCCAGGTGAGGACACTCCAAATAACTTGTAGAGTCTCCTAATTTTCAAAAATTAGCCGGGGGAAGACCACTTAAAATATATTCTATAGTAGGCATTTAACTCTAGGCGAAAATTACTCTAAATAGATTCTAGAGGCATCCAAATTTCAAAAGGTTGATGGGGAACGACCACTACAAATAGCTTATAAAAAAATTCAAAATTTTTAGAAAAAGGTCATTGTAAATATTTCTAGACATTTGATGGGGGAGGGTTCCCAGGTTACTCAAAAACATATTGCTAACTGCGACTTAGACAAATAAGATTTTGCCGCCACTGAAGTCGAATATTACAAATAGAAGGGGGGGGGGAGGGTGCTCTGCCCCTGGTACCAGACCCGACCTGAGCAACTGGTGGGACTGATATCAAATCTGCATTTCTTGGATAGGCCATTCGTCATAAGTATAGTGAAATTTGAGCAAAAACATTTTTAATGAAGACAATAAGTCTTGTCCAAATTCTGCGATGTATTCTGACAAGCTATAAAATAAATGTTGAGTTCACTACCAAGCCTATATTATTATTATTAGCCCCGCGTCTTACTACCCGTTCGGGTTATACGCACTTACGCTAATGTGTAATGGTAGGGTGATTGTGAGATGAAATGGAGGACCTACAGTTTAACGTGGAATCCGAACCACGAT
>CABEEJ010005804.1:0-31382 GCA_901482245.1 Timema douglasi | reverse complement strand
ATAGAACGTTCTCACATTTAATGTTTCTATTGAGGTGTATTTGATGTTGATAGAACGTTCTCACATTTAATGTTTCTATTGAGGTGTATTTGATGTTGATAGAACGTTCTCACATTTTTTTGGAGAGGGATAAATCATTAAGTAAAAACCATCTTCATTGCGACCAGCTGAGATTCGAACTCCGACTTTCCCGTCACCAACGAACCAGAATAAACGAGCTTGGAATTTAGCCCAAGTGTCCGCTGATGCAGGTGGTCCTGTTTCAATTGTATATTGACCTTGTGACCTTGGTGAAACACAAGAAAACATTATCATCATTAATTTATTGTAATGTTTGTGTGCATGAGAAGAAAAGAGAGAGAAAGAATCACCCAAACAAAAGACAAGCATTGGAACAAACGTTCACGAAACTTACCAACAGATCGTCGTTTCATTTTAAAATGCACTTGAAGCCATGGACCCCACCCATTCCTATGTTCCCGGGAATTCCGGTTTAATGGCTTTTATGGGTTCTCTTTCCCAGTGTCCCATAACTTTATTTAGGGATTTGCCAGATCATAAAAAAAAATATATTTTTGAGGAAAAGTAAGGATATTTCGACTTTCCCACGATGGAGATTCCACCTGACACAACAGCTGCCCACACTGGATCATGGCGGTCGCGTGGTAGGCTCGTGGGCTGCTAGACTGCTATACCTCAATTTCCTTTCGAATAGCCTTTTGGAGAACCCAAACAAGTATTTTTCATTTCACGCGGTGGCTTAAAGTCACTATTGCCAACCCTTGTAATTTATATTTGCTTCGTAAAACTATGTAGTTAATTTTAAGAGTCATAAAAAGCTTCTAATAATACTTTCTTAAGGATTGCTGTATGATTGGCTTTTTAATGTCTAATTGAAAGAGCAAACTATATTAATAAAATTATTATGTGTTTCGTTTCGCGATTGTGGAAACAATAGATATCATATGACATAAAATAATAAAGTAAGAAGTATTGTATTCACATTTTTATCTTCTAATAACTGGCCACCATAAATCATAGTATGAATAAAAAGCCATTAAAAATATAAGTTTAAAAATAAAAAAAGTGTCTTCAACCGTCTTAAATCGTCTGGTTCGCCATCTTTATTTATGAAGTAAAGGATTAAATTTTGTTTTCGGGTATTGTTTAGAATTTACAAACAATGTCAGTTCTCATTTTCCCGTGAAAATGACTTTAAGAGCACAGTAGGAACTCATTAATCCGGACCCTACTAAACTGGACTTCTCTTAATCCGAACAGCCCTTTTACCAAAAAAGACATTGATAAAAGCCGATGAAAGAGCTGGGCTGTGGGAGCATGACCGCAAATAACCGAACAATTTACCACGGCCACTGATCATTTACGGATTATTTCCCGTTTGTGTTATTTAAATGTAAAATAAATGTGTTTTTTGCATATGATGTTTTATTCACATAGTGTCTAGTTTTATAGGCTTTTAATCCAGAATTTCATTAATCCGGACAAATTCAAGTCTCAATTAGTCCGGATTAATGAGGTTTTACTGTACTTTATTGACTATAAGCAGAAATTTCTAATTTAGATCATAGCTCCGCAACTATTTGAAAAATAGAATAACTTATTGTTGTAAAGTTGTAGAATTATTCAAAGTTAAAATCTTTTATTTGAAATATGTTTCTATAAAACCAATAGTTTCCGATCCATAATCAAATATAGGCTGTATAAAAATATATACCGCACGTTGGCTACGATAACGTCACAACTAAAAAAAAAAAATGGTGGTTTTGAGTTAATACCATGTCAGGATTAGCGAGTTTCTAATCTATAACAGCGCAATGGGACATTTCCGTAGTTGCAAAACTCGCCGCCAGAGAACAGAGTGTCGTCAGTTCAATGAGGCAGTTTTATACAGAATCTGTTATTAATACTGTAACTTTTAGAATTCGTACGAGAAAGTTCACGGCGGTCTGAGCGGAAACACGACACAACTCGAATTGTTACACTCTTCATGAATAAAGTAAGAGAAATATTTAAAATTATCGTTAATATTTTAACAACAAATTTCGTGTTTATTGCGAAGCATATTGACTTTTTTTTCAAGTTATACCACTTTTGCAGATCTAATAGCTAGAATGTGGCTTGTGCATTGTATAAGTAAAACTTTGTGTATTTATTTCAAAACTTTAACAACAGTATATAAAATGTAATAACATACAAATAATTGCTTGTATATAAACATTAAGATTTAAACAAATGCAAGTAAACTTATGTCCCATTTTATAAATTTTAACTGATTTTCTCTCGTACGATCTTTTTGATGTTATTGCTATAGTCTTTGCCATTTCTATAATAAATAAATCTGTAGCCCAGAACTAAAGTAATTAGTTTTTCCTCATTACTCCCGTTCCCTTTACTAACAAGCCGTACAAACATGAACATCTACAAACGAGCTCTATATTTCATAGCCTCCCTCGGCGAGGACATCCCCACGGAGATGACTAATGTTCTCACACGTGCCTGGAAACTACCAATAGCGTGAAACCTTGCTTTGGAAACTACCAATGGCGCGAAACCTTGCTTGGAAACTACCAATGGCGCGAAACCTCGCCTGGAAACTACCAATGGCGTGAAACCTCACCTGGAAACTACCAATGGCGCGAAACCTCTCCTGGAAACTACCAATGGCGCGAAACCTTGCCTGGAAACTATCAATGGCGCTAAACCTCGCCTGGAAACTACCAATGGCGCGAAACCTCGCTTGGAAACTACCAATGGTGCAAAACCTCGCCTGGAAACTACCAATGGGGCTAAACATTGCCTGGAAACTACCAATGGCGCTAAAACTCGCCTGGAAACTACCAATGGCGCAAAACCTCGCCTGGAAACTATCAATGGCGCAAAACCTTGCTTGGAAACTACCAATGGCGCGAAACCTCGCCTGGAAACTACCAATGGCGCAAAACCTCGCCTGGAAACTACCAATGGAGCTAAACATTGCCTGGAAACTACCAATGGCGTGAAACCTTGCCTGGAAACTACCAATGGCGCGAAACCTCGCCTGGAAACTACCAATGGCGCGAAACCTTGCTTGGAAACTACCAATGGCGCGAAACCTCGCCTGGAAACTACCAATGGCGTGAAACCTCGCCTGGAAACTACCAATGGCGCGAAACCTCGCCTGGAAACTACCAATGGCGCGAAACCTTGCCTGGAAACTACCAATGGCGCAAAACCTCGCCTGGAAACTACCATTCGCGCTAAACCTTGCCTGGAAACTACCAATGGCGCGAAACCTTGCCTGGAAACTACCAATGGCGCAAAACCTCGCCTGGAAACTACCATTCGCGCTAAACCTTGCCTGGAAACTACCAATGGCGCGAAACCTCGCCTGCCAACGCTGTTGAAGCTAAGAAAGTATTTTCCACAGATAATTATTTCCACTTCTGTTCGATTCATTAAGGTGTGAGCGGGATCATTCAAGTGTGTGGAAACCATATGTTTCTAGTTACCGAGTTTTGATTCGGTTCGCGCAGGTGGGATCGATCCTTGCCACGATAAAGATCACGAACTTTAAATTTTTTTCTACAATTAAATTTCTAAATTATGTAAATACCTTTATAAATATTAAATATTAATTATCAGTTGACATCNGGTGCCAACCCCCCCCCCCCCATAACTATAAATTATAAATTGCGTTTCTCTTGCTATCACTTTCTCTGACGCTGAAAACATGTTTGTGTGTGTTTGTGTTTCAACTTTCAGTACCAATATGGCGTCTAAATAATGGATAATAGGTGAAGCTGCTCTTTCTCAGATGTACCTAACTAATGAAGACAGGGGAAAAAAATACAAAAGTTGGGGGGAAAAGGCTAGAAACCCTAATGACAGACAGAAAAGAATGAAATAAAGACAAAACTGAAGAGGAATTCATGAAAGAAAAAGATACGAAGGGGCTCCAAATGAAGAAGAAGCCTATTACCAAATATCGTCAAAGATGGAGTAGATAGGGACGAAGCAGAGAAGAAAGTCGAGAAAGAAAACGTCGAAGAAAATTTTAATAAAAACAACGTGAAAACCAAACTCTTACCAGATAAGAAAATAATAGCGAAATAAAGTAGGAAGCTCAAAAAGAAAATTGTTGAAGAAAGTCAAAGTGAAAAATAACGAGAAAACCAAACGATGGCCAGTGAAGAGGAAAATACTAACGAAATAGCTAAGGAATCAGAGGAAAAAAGAGGACAAATAAATACAAAAAGGAAAAAAACCTGGGAAACCAAACGATGACCATATAAGAGGAACATACTGACGAAAAGAGGAAATCCAGAAATATAATACTACCGAGAAAATTTCAAAGTAGGCCTATATGGAAAACCATCGAAAGTGCAATAACTTTACAGTGCTCATTTTGGAAAACTTGTGACAGGCCTGAGGGTGAGCAAACAATGAGATTGCAATTATGCCGAGTTCAAGAAGAAACACAAGAATACGAGTCCCACACTGAAGAATCGATCTGGATGGAAGAAGATATCGACGATACAGACGAGGAGCCAGTTTTCGTTAGCGCTTTTATACTTCCTCAAGAGGATGTTAGCAGCCCTACAGAATCGTTGTTTAAAGAGGAGAAGAAATATTTTAAACAAAGAAGCAAATGAAGAAAGGTTGGAGCATCATGATGACATGCAGGGAAAAGAACCAAATAAATAGACTGAAACACTTGATAGTGTAGTACTTTGTTAGTTACTGCGCAAAATTTAATGTTATATTTTATTAATTCCTTTTTTTATACTTCATTCATTGTGGTAGTAAAGACTTAACTTATGAATTTAGTAAACTTTTAGTTTTTTCTAACTTTTGAATTTTGTAAGCTTTTTTTTTCAATAAATATAAATCTTTCTTAATTTTATGTAACTATCTCAATATTATTAAATTCATTTATCATCAATGCACACTTATTATTATCATGATAGTATAAATTAATAAATAAACAAATCAAAGGGTAAATTACTGTCGGTTAAACCGCCGTAACCTAGAGAATGCCGCGTCAAAAATGATGCAAGACGACTCAAGATACTTTATATTCAATGGGGTATTTTATACAGGTGTCATATTTTGTGTCCCCGTGATGGTGAGACTGCAGGGCGACCAACCTCTGAGCACCGTGTGTTGGAACCTGAGTGTACCTCGGTGTCAGTGTCAGTCTACTTCTGTTGCAGGTAGTGAGTGTATTTATTATTTATGGTCGGGTATTTACTGTGTACCACTTTATCTGCTACTGAAATGGCAACTATAAACAGACCAATCACGAGTGTTAGAAAGATGGATTCGCAACTCTGGGCTCTATTTTTTTTATTTCCTCTTGCCCTTTTCATGACGTGCGGCATCTGTTGTCTGCATAAAAAGGCCATAACACAACATTTTTAGGTAAAATATGTAGATAACCTAGATACAACTTAAAATAAAATAGTCACAAATTAAAATATGTAAATTATTCAGGAAACTTATGTGATGCAACTCACAAAAACAAAATTTCACAACTAAAAAAACATAATATATAACCAACAAGTGATACAGTTCAAAGTGCCTCTTTGTTCCTATCACTAAGGGGTCCATTGGAAAGCAAAATTAATCATTCCAAAACAGCAGTTCCCGATCTTTTTCTCTGTTGCGAACCCCTGGGCAGCACATTTCCATAAATTGTGCTCTTAATTCTTAGCAAAATGTTTAATCATTATAGTAGTAATTTCTGATTTATTTGTTTTAATTGGAAATAAATGGGCTAATAATGGGTTTAAAAAACAATGTGATAATAAGCTGAATAAAGAAGGCAGATTTTTTACAGTCAAAAAGAAAAATTACAATGAAAAATAATCAGTTACATTTAATATATTTATTAATTTACTATTGGTTATAAAAATTATTTTATACTTGCAATTGAAATCGTTTTCCTCGAGGTCTAATGTATAAGAAAACCCACACAACCCCTCACTACACTGTTGAGTTAATTTCATCAATTTTGACTGATCTTTTATCTTACACTTCTTTCCGCCACTATTCGAATATTTCCGCGTACCCCCAAACGCCCTGGTATGTACCCCACGTTGGGAGCAGCTGCTCTAAAGGGTACAGGCCACCTTTTTACCAGGGGCAGTTTCCTTCAAAGCTCAAGGGGTCGCCCAGCGTGGGCTATAGCCTGAACGAGTAATAAAGATAACCGAACGGGGTGCTAAAAGAAGTGGGTTTCCTCATTAAAGATTTTAAAAAATAGTTTTCGTTTATTGCTCATGCCAAAAAATGAGGTTGTTTGAGTTTTGACGTGTGAAATATGTATATGAAGCTTATTTTACAATAATTGAAATTGATTGCTATGCTCTTTGGTAGCGAGAGATATTCCTCTTTCCTCAATGTTCCTATAAAGGTATATTATGTTATTTCAGTTAAGCTCTTAGGTGGAAGGTTTCTGTAATAATATAGGACTAAACCTATATGATTTAGTTTAACATAGCTTACGAGTTTTAATACATTTATTTGTATTAAAATAAAATAAAAAGTCTGTGCAGCTCACAGTACCATTTATTTAAATATTATTTTTGACACCACGTCTTACTACCCGTCCAGGATATCCATATTTAATCACGCTATTCTTTTATTCATGACCGGAAAATTATCCATGGATGAATGAGCTAAACAAATAATATAGATGATACTTTGGTTTAGACTGGACATTGCCTGAAGTGACGTCACGCTCACATAGAGATGGCTATCCTGTCTGGAATAAACAGCCTATTTTACGACTATTAGGCCGTACCTAATTTGTTTGGAGATCACCAAGAAGGTACGGTCACAAAACCCAAAGAGACATCTTACAATTTGTAAAAGCTGTTAGAATCAAAAGCTTAACTTTTCCCGGACTACTTGCAGCTAGTAATAAATAACAGTATTATTGTGTGATGTTTTAAATATAATAATCAATTAGTTGAATCTCTTGAAGAGACTCTACTCCTCTCCCCAGACAACAATGCGAGTTGAAAACTGTAATCTCCTTAAATATTAGATTGTTAACACAAACAATGTTTAGAATCGAATTGGAATAGTTTAAACTTCTGTTACAGCCACTGAACGATTCATGAGTTAATTTTAATTGTTTGTAAAATGTTTATTTGAATGTAAATCAACAATTTCCCTTTAAAAATTGAACGATATTAAAACGCAACTTACAATACAAATCAATTTTATCTCCTCGTTATTCACATGATAAATATACTAGGCCTACTCGCTTATTTAAACTTTGTCTGATGCCAATGTTGAATCAATCTGTTTTTTAATTTATATATATTTTTACCACGCTCGGGCTATCCACATTTAATTACACCAATAGAGTGGGAATAAGTAAGGAGACTCTTAAGATAAAAGTACCTGCATTATCTTGAAGGGAGAATGGAAAACAATTGAGGAAAATCCTCTCTCGATAAATCTGGCTGAGACTTCAGCCCTGGCCTCCCCGTCATCGGCAAACTGGACTAGACGAACTTGGCTTTTAGTCCGCGCGTCCACCGATGTGGGTAGGGGGGTTGGTCTAGTGGTTGGAACTCTTGACTCTGAAGCGAGAGACCGGGCGTCCATAACCCAGTAGAGGGGACTGGAAATAATTTAACATTTTCGTATTTTTTTCAAATTCCATTTATAAGTGAATTCTGGTTATATTTCCTTGTATTTCACTTATTCATGCTCCTTATATTGTGCACTTAATTAATTGGTGTAAGTTCTTGAAATCTTGAACGGGCGGAGACGCACAGCAGACAAATAAAAGGGACCGCGTTCAACAATCGATCATTAAATGCTTCTTCCAAGGGGTACGGGTAGAAGAAAGGGTGTTTAGACGAATCGCACCTCCATATCAACGTGGAGGAAAATGGGTAAACCTAATTGATAAAATATATAGTGTGGGAAACCACCCCTAATGGACTCGGCCATTCTATTGCGAGCCTGACGCTTCAGAACATGTGGCCACCAGTGCGGATAGAAACCATAGACCGTTGCCTTTCCTGTCTTATTTGAGTTGTACTGTCTTGGATGATCCAACATTTAGTGGATGGTGTTTTTAACTGCCGAGTGGTCAGTAACGTGATAACTCTCGTACGAAGGGCCAACATTGGACAACTGTATCACGCTAGTGGTCAGTTACGTGATAACTCTCGTACGAAGGGCCAACATTGGACAACTGTATCACGCTAGCTTAGTCACGTGTTCATACGTCAAGTGATGTGATCTGCAGCTGTCACTTTTGATAAGTATCAATAACTATAAAATAATAATAATAATATAGTATTATTTAAATTGAAAAAATGACACTTGGAGACGGGAATCGAACCCAGGACCTTTGGCTTGGTAGGCTAATGCTCTTACCACTGATCTAACAATGAGAAGTGCCGTTATCAGGGTCATTATTCACTTATATTTTAAGGCAGAGTCTGTAATGAACGTGTGGAAATCGTCAGCTACATAATTATGTGGTCTAAGGCATATTTCTCGAAATAGTCTAGAGCAGTGGTGGGCAACCTTTTTTCCCCTAGGGTCACATGGAGTTATGCAAGGTCTCTAGAGGGCCACATGGAGTTATGCAAGGTCTCTAGAGGGCCGCTTGGGATAAAAATTTAGATTTACTAAACAATAAACTTTATTTTCACACAAAACTACATTTATTAGTCAAAAACCTATAAACACGAATTAAAACTGTTATACTTGCGGTTAATAGGATATCTGCAACAATCCACAATTCTGCATCAGTTTATTGAAGTCAGGAATCAACTACCATGTAGATTTGAATCTGTTAAGAGAGATCTGTTTTTTGATTTGATTAATGTTCATGCATGAGAAAGTTTGTTCAAAAATAAGGGTTGAAGAAAAGAACACAAACATTTTGCCAGTGTTTTCAACTTACCAAACATTTATGTACTAAATGATGCATAAAATTAATTTAGTTTCAAATTTGTAAAAGTCTCCTTCAGAGTAGTGTTTGCCTGAAGATCAATTAATTTAAACTGGAGATCATTCGATGCTGCTTCAATATTGAAAGTAAAGGGGTAACTCAGCAAATTGAATTGATCTTCCAAAGATTTTAAATCAACAAACCTACTTGAAAACTCCTCTTTAAAAGCGGATATCTGCTGACTGTATTTTTCTGAATACGCTTGTTTAACAGGCTGTCTTTAGCACGGGAAAAATGCACAAAGTTTTGCTCACTCATTTGTTAGGGTAATAGCAATAGTTTAACTTCCAATGACTTAATTTTCACAAACAATTCATGTGAAAAACCACCCTTGCCTTGTAAGGTAATGTTCAGTTCATTCACTTTATCGAAAATGTCAACTGTGAATGCTAAATCATCCACTTATTCTGAGTTTTTCATGTTACTTAAAAATTCACAATTCATGTCTTTCATTTCAAAAAAGAGCAAAATTTCTGGTCTCAGATTACATATTCTTCTCAAAACGTTCCCAAGGCTTAGCTAACGTACATTGATATGATACAACACATATAAATATTATCAGTCCAAGTCATCCAGCAAACTTCTGTACTGCCTGTGGTTTAGCCCCCTGGCTCTGATTAAGTTTATAGCACGCCCCACACGACCAATCACATGTTTGAAATTCAGGACAGATCCAGTAGCGGATTTAGGCTTAGGCCCGTGAGGCCCGGGCCTAGGGCGGCAAATTTTGAGGGGCGCCAAATTTTTTAAGATGACTAAATTAATCAGATAAAAATAATTTATATTTTAATTACAAGCAATTTATTATTAATTCTATATTTAATTGTTATGTTAAAAAAATTAATGTTTAATTTATACCTGAATTAGATTTCTTATTATTATTGTTATTATTTTCATTATTTTATACACACACATATATGTATATATCTGTTTATATATATATATATATATATCTGTTTATATGTGTATATATATATACTGTTACAAAAAAAAAGGGCGCCATATCGTATCGGGCCTAGGGCGTCCTCAAACCTAAATCCGCTACTGGACAGATCACACAAACTTTCCTTTACAGAACGAAGCAGATGCTCCCCTTTCGCTTTATCACTAAACAGCTTTATGAGGCCTACTTGTTTTCCTGTTAATGAAGGCGCACCATCTGTTGTAATGCTTGCCTATTTATTCCAAGATAAGCCAGATCCATCCAAGCACTTTTCAACAAATTCAGACAAATCTTGGCCAGTTGTGGTGTCCTTTATTGTTGCCAGCTGATAACAACTGTTCTGTAATTGCAAAATTATAATACATGTATCTGATGAACACAAGCAGTTGTCCGGTATCTTGCAGGTCAGTGATCTCACCTAGCGCCAATGAATACCACTCGAATGACTTGCCAGCCTCAAGCAGCTCTTCTGACAGATTCTGTGAAATGGCATCAATATGACGTACTATAGTTCTCCTCGACAACGAAATAGCTTCAATCCTTGTTTTGACTTATGGGCAGACAATAGCAAGAGCATCAAGCATATAATCCTTTAAAAATTCTCCTTCACAAAACTTTTGTTATGTTTGACAATTCTATGAGCAAATACAAAACTCGCCTTTGTGGCAGACTCTTGTATGGTTGTCCGTTTTACAAAAATATTTTGTTGTCGTTATAAACTTCCCAACAAGCTAGTAGCTTTTTGCTGTAATTCACTTTCTGATAGCTTGCTTCCAAACTTACTGTACTTAGTTTGAATATGTCTCTTCAAATTGTACTCTTTAAAAACAGCAACAATGGCATGGAATGTTAGGCACACCACATTACTTTCAACATTTGTAAAACAATACTTTTACGTCCATTCCTTGTTATTATTATTATTATTATTATTATTAGCACCGCGTCTTACTACCCGTTCGGGTTATACGCACTTACGCTAATGTGTAATGGTAGGATGATTGTGAGATGAAATGGAGGACCTACAGTTTAACGTGGAATCCGAACCACGGTGGAGGCCTGGCATTCCCCACATTCACAAGATGTCTTGTCAGAGGTGAAGGAAGGGTTTGGTAATCAGATAAATCTTTGCCGGGACCGAGGATTGAACCCCGGCCGCCAGCATAGAAGTCTGACACCTTACCCCTAGACCACCAGGTCACCCATTCCTTGTTAAAAACACGGCATTCATCTACCATTTTACGTTTTTTCCCAGTAGCACACATTGTTAGGTATAATAAGCAAATAACGCACTAGGACTAGGAGAACCCCGCGTGTGAGATTACGTTAGTGGACTGGTTGAGTCAGTCGCGCAGGTAGGTGTGGAAGAAACGAGGTGACATGGGGGTAGATAGCAATGTTTCTTTCTCTCTCTAGTCAAGACCGCTACCACGCGGTCACTCAATAACCCTACGTAAGTGACAATGTTCGCTTGTCCTTGAACTCTTCAGCGCATGCGTACACCGAGTGCCACTTTTACCGTAAACACAAGCTTATGCCTGCACACATGTAACATTATCATTTATAAACGAGCTTGATAATTCTTTATATGTTCAAAAGCACAGAATGATTATGTATTTAATTTGTCGTTTTTGTTAGTAAATTCACGGAAGTTTAAAATGTGTGTGCGGGCCGCACAAAATGACGTCGCGGCCCGTAGGTTGACCATGCCTGGGCTAGAGACTGCTGATAGCAGGGAGACCGGGACACGAATCCCAGTCGGGTGTCCTGAGGGTAGTTTTCCCTAAATGATTTTTCACTCTCCCTCCACGCAAATGAGGGTGTACTTCCTCAAGATTCACCTTCCTCATCCCTAGCTCACTGTCATAATTAGTACGTATGTTTATAGCCTCAACACGCGGTAAGACGCGGTGCCAGGAAAAAAAATCTACATATCGTCACCCGAGAATGAAAGTGTTCTATGTCCAATTTTCCACTTTTGTGTAAAAGAGCATTGAAGTTTGACCTTGAGTATAAAACCAATGTTACTTGATGACAGCTTGAGTTTTTATCCTCTTAAGTAATTATATATTAGTCTCAATTTCACCATTGGTGAACCATGTGCATTCTAAATATAAGAAAACACCAAATATCTGAGAATTAACACTTTTGGAGATAGAAAACTCGCATTCTCGGGTGACGATATGTGTGATCAATTAAGTTCGCGAGTTATCAGATAACGCGGCCACCTTCGACTCGGCGAGGCTTTTTGATGCCAAATGTACAATGATAACTGTACGAACGCGCGTCATTATGATGGATCCAACCGAGACTTTTGGATAGCTCAGCGGTAAGATCATTAAAATACTAGGACAATGGTTCCAAGCTCGATTCCCATATCCGGGTGTCATTTTCAATTACCCGCCTCGGTGGCGTAGTTGTCTAACGCGCTTCTCGTGTTGAGCTCGACTGCTGAGAACGGGGAGATCGAGGTTCGAATCTCGGTCGGGTGAACTGGGGGTGTTTTTTCCTAAATGGTTTTCCACTCTCCCNCTCCACGCAAATGCGGGTTCACTTCCTCTAATTCAACCTTCCCAATTCCTAATCCAATAGCGTAATTAGTACTTAAAGCGTATAACCCGAACGGGTAGTAAGACGCGGTGCTAAATAACATAACATTTTCAATTTAAAGGATATTATATTTAAGTGCGGCTATTACCGAGCTTAGCTATTTTATCCACAATAATATTATTATTATTAGCACCGCGTCTTACAACCCGTTTGGGTTATACGTACTTACGCTAATGTGTAATGTTAGGGTGATAGTGAGATTAAATGGAGGACCTACAGTTTAACGTGGAATCTGAACCACGGTGGAGTGCCTGGCATTCCTCACATTCACAAGATGTCTTGTCAGAGGTGAAGGAAGGGTTTGGTAATCAGATAAATCTATGCTGGGACCGAGGGTTGAACCCCGGACTCCAGTACAGAAGTCCGACACTTTACCCCTAGACCGCCAGGTCACCTCACAATAATAATATAGACTAGTAAAATGTTAACTATAGTTGACTGCAAAGAAATATGTCCGTGTTTTCTAGACGGCCCTTTATATGAGTTTGGACTGTAGCCGGACAATTTCAGGTAGGAAGTAATCCTTTTGACAGCTACAACATTTTCTAAAACAATTATCATATATTCACTTTGAATACCAAGTCATTTTACCTGAAGCTGCTACTTTGTAGAAATAGTGCCAAAACCTATACAGTAATACGAACAATATTGTGAAATAACAGCATTATGATTGTGTATTACAAACGTGTTTTCCTACTAGAATCTACTGACTGACAATTGCAACAGTTACTAAAACTACAGTAGCCCCATGGCTTCTTTGGTGCTGACTGACAGCTCACAGCTGATTTCTGACAGTCAACATTTAGGTATATATTTAAATTTTGACTGTCAAAAGTGAAAGTTGCTAAACACATGTTTTTGAAGATCATCTGATTCAGCGTAGGGATACGTAATTTGGTCTGGTTACTTTTTAAAGCTATCAGTCAGTACCAAAGAAGCCATGGGGCTGCTGTACTTATAAATATTCCCGTGGCATTGATAACTGGCATTTATCTACTAACGCCTATAAAATTATATATATTAGTCTTACTAGCCGTTCGGTTTATACGCTTATGTACTAATTACGCTGATGGTTTTAGGAAATAGGAATCTTATATTAATAAGAAGTGTAACCACATTTGCGTGGAGGGAGAGAGGAAAAACACTTTGGAAAAAACCCTTCAGTATACCTGACCAAGATTAGAAACTCGATCTCCCCGTCCTCAGCAGTCTGTCTAGTCTAGTCCAAGAGTAGCGCTAGATCACGTGACCACCGAAAAAAGGTAATAGTATTCTTAGTATAGCCGTGCACTTGTTCAACTGACCGCATCAGTTATTATTGTATGGCCTAAGCCAATCGTTTGTATTCTAGAAACTGAACTTTTGTCATTTCACTTATAACTATTGGGCCTACCTCTAAGTCATGGACACTATGAACACCTTCTATGGTAGAAATACAGCTTTATTATTTCGTTTATTTATCTTAAAATGAGAACACATAGGTCTGTTTGTGAAAGCAGAACACGTTTATGATTTTAATTGAAGAGTTATTAGTGTGAGATGAAGGGATTATTAGCGAAATGGCTCCAACAAACCAACAAACTTAGAATACACAATTAGCTTCAACTCTAGAATCAGAAATAGTATCGAAGCGCGCGTTTCAGCATTATTTGCAATGAGCTGGACAAAATAGATTTTTCAATTAAAAAAGTAATTGTACGTTAAAATGTGGCTACCACCACAACTCCACCAGTGAAGGTTTGTAGGTTGAGTGATTCACTAGCTGCATTCCTCTTTGTGTGATTATAGGGCCTACTAAACTGAATTGAAATATGGCACCGATAAAATGATTATATAATATCCTCCAAAACTGTATTTACCAAAACTCGTATGTCTCATTCATACAGACCTTGATTTGTGGCAAAGAACATAATTAGATTCCGTTAAATAAAAAGTTGTGTTTTGGTATAAAAATTCGGTAAATAAAATAATTTATTTTTTGTTTAAAAATTGTAATAAAATAATTCTTACTTCAGTGGCATAATAAAGCAAATTGAAAAATTAAGACTAAAATTTGTATGTGTATAAACTACCAAACAATCCAAAGATTCGAAGAGGCATAGGTTAGTTTGCGTAAACATTGTTTCTTTTTCTTTACCTTTAAATATTCACATTTGTTTACAACATGGCCGTTTTAATAGCTGGTTCAAACACTACCTTTTATCAATGATCTTTGGTTCAGGGAAATACATTTCCTAGACTGAGGAAACTTTTGTTTTGTTTATTGGAATGCTGTTGTCACTAATTCGTATTTGAATGAACAAGATATACAAAGATTCGCATTTAAAAGGTCAAATAGTCAATTTCACGCAAGTATTTTATTTAATCTTATATCGCGTTATAATAAACTATAAATGTGTGTTTTGAAAAACGTGTCTTGCGTAATTTCTGTGTGTCTTCTCACTCAAGTTGAAGTTTATTTCTGGATGATCGACGTTTACCCAACGGAAGCACTTTGCCATAGAAACTGGTTTATATTTGTTAGTTTGTGTCACAAGGCAACACAACTGGAGCCAATCTTGAGACAGTCCTGGGTTCGACCCACACATTTTATCGATTCTTTTCCTTCGCACAGCGTCTTAGTACCCATTCGGGCTATACTACGCATACGTACAAATTACGCTGTCTTAAGGATAATAAAGGTTGGATTTAGAGGACGTGTACCCGAATTTGCGTGAAGGGATAGTGGGAAAAGATTAAGGAAAAACCAGCTTCATAACACTCGACCGGGATTCTAGCCCCGATATTCCCGTCACCGGCAGTCTAGTATATACAGTGAGAGTGACACCTTAGATCATGCGACCAACGAAGCGGGTTTGTTGGCTCTAATTAGAGATAAATACCTTCATACAAGTGTTCTAGTGAGCGTGTGAGAGTGAGCAATCATTAGTTTAACAAGTGGGTGAGAAGGGCTATAATTACCTGGTTCAGTGGCCGATTGATCTGACGCTAGGGCATCACTGTCGTGTTAGACTGGACTGCTGAGGACGGGAAGATGTGGGTTGAATACCGGTACGATCTACTGAAGGTGGCTCTCCCTAGAAATGGTTTCCCACTCTCCTTCCACGCAAATGCAAGTAGATTACCCCTAAAATGCTTCCTTTCTCATCCCTATCCCATTAACGTAATTAACATATATGCATACAAACAGTACAGGTAGTACGACGAGGTGATAAAAAAACTTTTATGAATGGGAAGTATTTGTTGCCATCTACGATACATTTGATACGGGGTCATAATTTGATGAGGATTATTCACAGACACATCGGTATAACACTAGTTCCACGAACACACTGGTTATTTTCAGTGTCCTGCAAGTGACTAAAAACTGTAATCAAGGATTTTAATTGGTGAGCCTTTAAATGAAGGACCTTCATGTGAGTTTACTGCAGAGTAAGGGTCCGTGGACACGGGAATCGAACCCGAGAACTTTGGCTTTGCTTGCTTATACTCTACCACTAATCCATCCTGGTTCCTCTCCTGATCAGGTCCATCTTTCTCTAGTTGTTAGTGTGTTGAGTCTAGGTGTGGTCCATCTTTCTCTAGTTGTTAGTGTGTTGATGTCTAGGTGTGGTCCATCTTTCTCTAGTTGTTAGTGTGTTAAGTCTAGGTGTGGTCCATCTTTCTCTAGTTGTTAGTGTGTTGAGTTTAAATGTGGTCCAGGTTGTCATTTTTCACTTGGTTGTATTTGATTCAGTAGTTAGAACTGATG
Source organism: Timema douglasi (assembly GCA_901482245.1). Lineage (NCBI taxonomy): Eukaryota > Metazoa > Arthropoda > Insecta > Phasmatodea > Timematidae > Timema > Timema douglasi. The sequence continues at coordinate 15,095 of CABEEJ010005804.1, read as the reverse complement.
CTGTGGATAGCCATCACGTATCAACTTGTGATACACATGAATAGTATTAAAAATTCTTTGTTTAAATTTATTATTAGCACCGCGTCTTACTACCCGTTCGGGTTATACGCACTTACGCTGATGTGTAATGGTTGGGTGATTGTGAGATGAAATGGAGAATCTACAGTTTAACGTGGAATCCGAATCCACGGTGGAGGCCTGGCATTCCCCACATTCACAAGACGTCTTGTCAGAGGTGAAGGAAGGGTTTGGTAATCAGATAAATTTGTGCCGGGACGAAGGATTGAACCCCGGACCTCCATCTCAGAAGTCCGACACCTTACCCCTAAAATGTTGATATAAATTATTGAGTTAACAAATACCATTAAAAACCTTTCAAAAAATCTTCTAAGTGTATAATGCTTAAAAATAAATCTTGATCTCCCCTTCCTCCTCCTTTGCAAGACTGCGCCCACCAGTGTCCATGATAGGTACTGGTTTTACTAATTATCACCATAATAGTGGGTAGCTCCCACGGTGATAGTTGACTTGTAATGAATCAGGTACTGAAACACTGCTCTCATTTACTGGATGTTGGCTAACAAGACGGCAAGTGACGTGTCCTAAACACTTCTTAGGACTGTTATCGCTGGCCAGTGTAGGTTGTGTAGGACACGTGACGAAGAGATGGTGAGCCGACACCTAAAACCCCGGTAGACCGAACCGCCGTTGTCGAAAACTCCGGATAATCCTAAAACAGTTTTCGGTAACTGGGAGGAAAAACTAATTAAGTCAAATGAAATAGGCCTAAATAATTTTATTGGCCAACAAGCTCAAAGTTAAAGAGAATAAGAAACAGTGACAATTAATGCTTAATATTTACATGTTGTAGTGAACACCACGTGTTTTCCTGTAAGTAAAACATTTACAGTACTGTAGAAAGATATTTTGTAAGTGTAAGACTAGCCTATTATTGCGTGTTATAGGCCTACATCAGTTGAATGAATGTAAATCTATAAAACTCATTCAACTGTCTATAAAAAATTTGTGAAAATAAACTTTTTCCCCTAAGACCTTTACGTATTTCCCCGGTTAACACAAGCTTCGGTCCCAATTAACGAGGCTCTACTTATCTACATTTGAACATAACGGGGGGGAAATGTTAGCTGATGAAAGAGCCGGTCTCACGGACGGTTAACTGGGATAATAGATACAAGATTAACTAGGATATTAGATACAAGATTAACCGAGACAATAGAATCAAGATTAACCGGGATATTAGATACAAGATCAACCGGAATATCAGATAAAATATTAACCGGGATATTAGATACAAGATTAACCGGAATATTAGATACAAGATTAACCGGGACAATAGAATCAAGATTAAACGGGATATTAGATACAAGATCAACCGGGATATTAGATACAAGATTAACTGGGATATTAGATACAATATCAACCAGGATAATAGATACCAGATTAACTGGGATATTAGATACAATATCAACCAGGATAATAGATACAAGATTAACTGGGACAATAGAATCAAGACTAACCGGGATAATAGATACAAGATTAACTGGGATATTAGATACAATATCAACCAGGATAATAGATACAAGATTAACTGGGATACTAGATACAATATCAACCAGGATAATAGATACAAGATTAATTGGGATACTAGATACAATATCAACCAGGATAATAGATACAAGATTAACTGGGATATTAGATACAATATCAACCAGGATAATAGATACAAGATTAACCGGGATATTAGATACAAAATTAATCAGGATATTAGAAACACAACTACACACAAACCCTTCATCGCATCAGAGTGCTGTTTTCTGCATTATTCATGCGACATCAGTGAAATTAGAATCAAAGAAATAATTTTAATTATTTTTGTTAGTTAGTGAAATTGTTTCATTGATCTCATCTCCTCTGTTTACTTCATCACGATATGAGAACTGGTTCGAACCATATTATGGTACAATTGTCATAAGAATAAACTTACCTGTTACGTAGAAAAGTTATTAAATCTTCTTTCACGTACTAATACGCCAAGTCATCTTATCTTCGGCTCTCACTATTGTTAGGTATCAATACCTGTAGATTAACAATAATATTTGAAGTATTATCAATGTAGGGCCCACAGCACAAACAAATATGTTTGTATTCGTATTTTACTAAAGGTCTTTTCTATTAAAATTGGACTTTACCTATGTGTTATCCGTGGAGTGAGTCGGGTTATTAAACAGTCAAACCTTTTGAAGAACATAGCTAGTAAATGCAGATATTATTACCAATATTAACAAATTGGGATATTTCAGAGCACACTTACGGGAGAATAAATACATGAAAGGGTAACTTATTATTTATTTAGCACCGCGTCTTACTACCCGTTAGAGTTATACGCTTAAGTAATAATTACGCTAATGAGCTAAGAGTTGGGAAGGTTGAATTAGAGTTAGTGAACCCGCATTTGCGTGGAGGGAGAGTGGAAAGCCATTTATTAAAAACCACCTTCAGTTCACCCGATCGAGATTCGAACCTTGATCTCCCTATTCTCGGCAGTCTAGCTCAACACGAAACTGGCACGTTAGCTAACTACGCCACCGAGGCGGGTATGAAAGTATAATTAAACGATAATTAAGTCTTACTTGTGGGTGCAGAGCAGTGAGAGGGGTCGCAGACGTTTAGAAATCCGCCATTATTTAAGAAGTTGTTTTAATTTTTAATATCACTTTCAACCAAATGTAACCTATGTGAGAATTATCAGCAGGTTTCTGACCAGTTAAAATGTTTACAATTTTTGTTTAAGGTTAAAAATAAACAATGCTTTACGCTAAAATTTGTATTTCTGAGATTTAAAAAAAGTTTAAAAACCTAAATCCAGCCTTCCTCTATAAAATAATTCATGTTTTGAAAGGGTCACAACAGAACATTTTAAGTTAATGTGGGATGTTTTATAGGGTATGAAGATTATCACACATTTTTTTAAAACACTTTAAATTAATTTTGTTTCAACTGGTCAGAACTTTCGTCTCCATTTTGGTGAAAACAATATTAAACACATTTATTTTAGCACCACGTCTTACTACCGATTCGGGTTATACTACTACGTACTAATTACACTAATGAGTTAGGGATTAGGAAGCCTTAATTTAGAGTAAATGAACCCACATTTGCGTCGAGGGAGAGTGGAAAACCACCCTCAGTGCACCCGACCGGGATCAAACTTCAATCTCCCCGTCTTTGGCAGTCTAGTCCAACACGATGTTAGCGCATTAGACCATGCGGACATCGAAGCGGGTTGAAAAACCTTCATAAATAATCCGCGGAGTTTCTAAACGTCTGCACACTTCTCGGTGCTCTCACAAGCGATAAGATTGTCGATCATAAATTACTAAACACCAGAAACCAAGAGGGCTTATGATATTCCTGGGTTGAGCTGTCCGGTAGTAGGAGAACAAATAGGGGAGGAGGAAAACACAAAGGAAAATACAGTGTTTGTGTGTGTGTGTGTTGTGACCTCTTTAGTAATCAAACATCATTCAATTTTAAAGATCCATTCCATGCTCCTACACCAGTTACCACCCGCCTCGGTGGCGTAGTTGGCTAACGCGCCGGTCGTGTTGAGCTAGACCACCGAGGACGGGGAAATCGAGGTTCGAATCTCGGTCGGGTGAACTGGGGGTGGTTTTTCCTGACCTAAATGGTTTTCCACTCTACCTCCACGCAAATGCGGGTTCACTTCCTCTAAATTAAACCTTCCCAATTCCTAATCCACTAGCGTAATTAGTACTTAAAGCGTATAACCCGGACGGGTAGTAAGACGCGGTGCTAAATAATAATACACCAGTTACCTTTCGTTTCCCTGACACTTAGCTCTAAACCAACACCGATAATAATGTGTATTATCGGACTTTCCAGAGGGGAAAATGACAGCTCTAAAACTATGTTTACAAGTCTATTTGTGTATAGGGTCATGTTTTGTGTTCATTCCAGTAAACACGAAACTCGTGGACTGTTAAAGGTTTTATCAATATTTAACCTAAGCTCAACATCTGATTGGCAAGATCCCAGATACCTAGGCAGATCTAATTTGAGACCTTTCTCTTACCACATCGTGTCTTAGGAAGTGTTGATGTTCATTAAATACATGAATACTATTTACCTCCTGGCTTACTTATATAAACATCGGAAACACTTTAGGAACGTGTTTTTCTCAGTTAATTTAAAATGAAGACCGGGATATTAATTCCTACTGGCTACATTCCTACTTATAATGGTATATCTCCACATCCAATGAGCGGAGTTGAGGTATCAAGCTGCATTCGCAAACTTTTACCATCTTTGTATAATTATATTAAACTAAAATGAAAGGTGATACAGATTAAATGAACTGTAAATAAATAAATTCTACTATTATTATTATTATTATTATTATTATTATTATTATTATTATTAGCACCGCGTCTTACTACCCGTTCGGGTTATACGTACTTACGTTAATGTGTAATGGTAGGGTGATTGTGAGATGAAATGGAGGACCTACAGTTTAACATGGAATCCGAACCACGGTGGAGGCCTGGCATTCCTCACATTCACAATAAATTCTACTGTTATAAATCGTCACCTTACTTCCCAAACCTCGTATGTATCATTCAGCCTTCGTTAAAGTTTATTTCTGGATGATCGACGTTTACCCAACGGAAGCACTTTGCCATAGAAACTGGTTTATATTTGTTAGTTTGTGTCACAAGGCAACTCAACTGGAGCCAATCTTGAGACAGTCCTGGGTTCGACCCACACGATCTGTTGGCTCTAAATACAAGTGTTCCCGCGCTATCGACCAATCGGAAGTTGAACTAAAACACTTGAAATAGTTTATATTCCGAAGATAAACACCAACACAACTATCGGACACACGAGGTTTGGGAAGTACGGCGACGATAATCGCCCTGGCGAGTTTGAGGATTTGTCAATGAATGTGTGTGGCAGTCGCCCATCTACGATAGTACAGGCCTAGCTGGTGGTTTATTGCAGACATTGGCTGGAAACCACTCATGTCAACAGAGAGTTAGCTCCTGATTATCCGAGATAATGGAGGGGACGAGTGCCGCGGATAATCCGCATATTTATTAAAACAAGAGATTGTAGCACATTCATTTCAAACTAGTACTCACCTATTGTAACTGTGTATATGAACACATCATTATATTTCACGAACTAAGATAATAAAAAAACCACTTTAAATCAATGTACCCCATGCTCAAAAGGGACACGTCACTTAAAAACGTCTGTATTAGTCTTCTGCTTCATTGCAGCTTCTTCCTTTTCCCTTATCCCACAATATATTTTCCTTAACTTCATCTTGTCAGATAAGAGCGTGTCATCTTCCTGCTCCAGATAATTAAGCAGCTACTGTACAACCCGGAAAGGCCTCCTTCCAGTTGCATAAACTTTTTACCTCTTCGGCCATTATCTCTTCTCTAGGGATTTACTGAGTACAACAATCGGTAACCCGGTGTTCTCCGTCAACGCGGCGTTTTTACAAAACGTATCCACTGTTGTTGGCGATGTCACAGTTAAGCCGCAAAGCGGAGAGTCAGGAGTTTACTGTATTAAGAAAATATTGTTATGTGCTTGGTAATACAATATTATCAATAAAAAGCTTTATCAAACGATTCTAATAATACTTTCAGCCAATGTTTGCAATAAAGAACCTTCTCCTAGATGCACTTACATACTCTCCTACTGTAGATGAGCTATATCTAGATGTGCCTACGAATGATAATTAGTGGGGTTTCTTTTATATATATATATATATAAAACTAAATACATAATCTCATCGCTTATTTAATCCCGTCGTGTATTGAAATGTTAATCAATTCTAATCTGTTACGCCCTGGTTATGTACTGTACAGTCTGTTGAAAAGTTTAAAACTGCAGTTTGACCCACCCGACGAGCCGTGGATAATTTTAAACTCAGCCTGTCATCGCTTACTCGGGCCTGGCGCCGTGAAAGTGACACAGGGAGAATCATCCAGTGGTTCCGCCAGGGAACGGTAGTCCTTGAATCGAATAGTAGTAAAAAAAAAAAGAGCTTCACATAAAAAAAGCCCATTTTCTGTCGGTGATAGCGGCGAAGAGGGTATATCTACACAGCTCTGTTCCCCTTCCACCGCGCCGACAATGAAGACAGGCCGAGATACCGGCCTCTGATTGGCTGACGGTCGGGTCACGAGGGCGGGAGAATGACAGATACTCGTGAAGGAGGGGTAAAGGAGGGGAAAAGAGAGCAAAGGGAGAACGAAACACTCTACAGCGCATTCGAGAGAGTTTAGTCTGGAGTTACATTTTGCGAGGTGACTATCGGAATGTCCGAGGAAAAATAAAAACATTTTAAATTTTATCTATTTTTTTTTTAAAACCCCCTCAGTTCGGGTGAACACGTGTGAAGTTAAAATAATGTGCGTGTGGTTTTTTTTTTCGGTGACCTTATGGTATCGAAACGGCTTCTGTGTTTAGTTTCGTGCAATGTTCTAGTTAAGCTTAGTATTTCCGTACTAATGTGTAGCATGAGGGGGGCTGTGTGATTTCAAATGTGTTCTAAATACGAATATGTAGCGTGAGGCTATCAAGGTTTCGGGTGTTGTGCATTTATTGGATTACTAATTCGAGAGCAGATTTACTACTTAACCTCCAAGGTAAGAACAGATGTCCCATATTGGACGGTAGGCCTAGGTTTAAATAACACTTCTAGCATGATAGTACACCTCGTGCATGTCAAATTGGAGAGCTAATGAGATATTATTTAACATTTCATTTGATTTTATGTTTCGTTGGTAGCAGAGTTTACCTGCTGCTACGGCCTTCGTCGAGTACACTGCTCTGATCAAGTGTTCACTTTTCTTAGGTTGGTACACGTGGCATTGCGCGGACAGCCTACTTTACGGTCGGTGGCTGTTTTTAATATAAGCCACGGTATTTCTATAAGTAACGTAACATTCTAAAACATCTCATGTACACTCGGAATAGAAAAAAACATCAACGTTTCTCTATATTTATTAATGTTTATGTTGGGATTATTTTTTTAAATATTGTTTTGAGGTATTACATTGAATTCGTCGGCGAAGGATTAAAAATAAAAAAGTTTGTTTTGGGGGAAAATCCTTCTTAACGTTATTTTTTACACTTTAACTGGAAATTATTTTCAAAACATGAAGGCAACGCACCTTGACTGTGTTGTAAACCAGAGCTATTTATGGTTTTAGAAATAAAACATTTTAAAGGGAATGTTACGAAGCTGTATTTTAAATTATAATTTAAGACAGTGTGGTATTTTTTTACTTATTGTTTGAAACGTTGTATTATTTTAAAAAGTGTGTTTTGTTCTTATGATTAATGTGATGGTTATATGGTGGCTGTTAAAATGCACGCAGTAAAGAGCATGCCTGTGTTCCTACGCGTAGTAGAGTTCCTTCCTTGTATGAGAATTGTAACGTAGAGGATCGATCCGTTTGAACCTCCCCTCTGCACTCTGTTGGCAGCACTGTTGCCCGGTGACGTCAGCACAGCGTTGTTTGTGTCTCGTAGAGAAAGAGGGGAATAGAAACTTCAACTCAACATTGCCTGGCCTTGTTATGAAACGAGGACAGCTGCACTGCCTGGCCTGCTTTGCTCTCTCTCTCTCTCCTTCTATCTCACTTAGTCCTCTTAATAGCATGAGGGACGGAGAGAAAGGGGGAGAGAAAAAACTCTCCCGACCTTTTTTTTTTGTTCTCGCTATCCTCTCTACATTATTATGCGGCCTACAAGACAGTGAAGCTCTCTTTTCTTTCTTTTTTTTCCCAGCACTACTTTGAAGGAAACCGGTTGGGTTTTATATTCAAGGAGGGGCCAGCTTTGTTAACCTTATGCTACGATGAGAGTTTTCTGCAAGCGTTTCGCCACTGATTTCTTTTTTTTTTAAATAAAAAAATCGTTGTGAACCAGCGAGTTGTCTTAGTTACGGTAAAGCAGTACTTGGCGGTACAGTCGCGTGCAAGAGATTCACAAGCATCAGGGGAAACAAAAACTGGTAGGAAGGTCCTTTTGAAAAATACAAACATTACACTTGACTTATAAATATATTAAAACTCTTTAAGGAGCGGCAGAAGGGATCGCAAGTATTTTTACAGTTTTTAAAACATTACATTTTTTGACCAAGATAAATAAAATATTTCTTCAGTAGCAACATAGAGTTTAGCTTTCTGCACATGCTGATATCAACAGATCTTGAATATCTGTCAAGGGTGTCCTGGAGTTTTGTCAAAACTTTTTCTCTTTATTTAAAAAGTTATGACCAAATTCCAGGACACCCTTGACAGATATTCAAGATCTGTTGATATTAGCATGTGCAGAAAACTAAACTCTATGTTGCTACTGGAGAAATATTTGATTTATCTTGGTCAAAAAATGTATATTCTATAAAAACTGTAAAAATACTTGCGATCCCTTCTGCCGCACATTAAGAAACTTTTTTGAGTGTGAAAAAGTCCCTTACAAATTAATTTATACCAAAGATTAAACCAAATGAGGCCTAACAAAATCAGTTCGTTCCAGTTTTATATCTTATTTCAAAGGAAAGGTGGAAATTTAACAAACCATATCTGGTGTAATATTCATGTGTTTTAACAAATTGTAACTTTAATGCCATGCTTGTAATTTTACTCGGAAATTCACCCACACCCAAAATCTCAAACATATATTTTTTTAACGTTTATTAGTCATTGCTGTAACATTACAATTTATATATAAAACAATAGAACTTCATGGCGTCAGCCCACAATCGAGCCATGCTGACCGAGAGGCTGCCGTCTGTTGGCGAAGATAGAGCCAACTTCTGTGGATAGAGAGTGTAATGTGGTCGAAACAACGAGACCTTCAGCACTTAACTCTCGGTTGTCTAGGCCGTGGAAGCGCCGTGGATTGAACGCGGGACCTCTGGTAACAGTACAAAGTGATAAAATGGATGATTGAAATCACAGTGCAAACCACTGTAACCAGGAACTTTACGGGGAGGAGGGGGGATGGTTCAACACCCCCCCTCCCCTTCCCATAATGTGTAATTAATAATGATCTCTTAGTCTCTTGTTGGAGTTTGAAAATTATAGCACCCAAAACTTCAATTTGGAAATACTCTATATTGATTCAAGAGGAATTTAATGGTAAACAAATGTCTTGCCCTTTTCCTTTCGTGGGACTTGAACTCGGTCCACCGCAGGTAAGACCCCTCCCCCATAACCTTCCTACCAACCTTTGCCGGTAATTACGATGTTAGGCTAGGAGGAGCTCTCTAATTTGTACACTCAGTTTCCCCTGCAAGGTCCCACTATTATAGCTCAGACCATGGTGTAATTAGTCAGAGTAAGACAATACAATAATTACGTTAGTAAAAACTAATACATTGAGGTGGGATGATAGGGAACATGATTTAAGGCCAGTATGTTTGCACTTTTTAAAGCAAAAAAAAAAAGTTGGAGGCCAAAATAAATAAAATATTTATCCAGTAGATAAGTTTAGTTTAATTTTCTTTACACGGTAGTATCAAACATTCTTAAATATCTGCCAGGAGCATAGTGACATTTGACGAGAAAGAAAAAGTAGCTCATCAAATGTCAGTGTGACACATATTCAAGGAATGTTGAGTTTACCTAGCCACTGAAGCGATATTTGATTTAGTTTGTCTAAAAATGTTGCTATAAAATGTCCAAAATAGCAACCTTAAATCACGTTCCCTTTCATACCACCTTGAATCAATTATTTTGTGTGAAACATTGCCCCCTTAATCTTTTGGGTTGTCCAATTGTAAATTGATTTTTGTAGCCCCCCCCCCTTTTTTTTTACCAGAATCCTATTATGTAGTAGGGTTTTGATAGGAAAAAGGCCTTTCCGTTCCTACAAAAATGAGTGTGTAGCTGCAATACGAAGCTGACATTCTTCCATTCTGAACTGGGTGTCTGCCTCACTTGTCAGGGTTTCGAAAGAAAGCAACGAAAACCTTTTCTTTGTCGGATATGCAAACTAGTTTGTAAGATAAGAACAGCAGATACACCTTTCTTTGCTTCGGTTGAGTCTCAGGTAGGGGATAGCATCATTTATAGTAGGAACACAGTAAGATAGTTACTCCTTTCATATATTCATACGTAAAGTCATGGGATCTGATACATCTGACAGTAGGGTCTATAAATAGATAGGCCTAATACGAATTCCTTTAAAATGACAATAGGCTAATATTATGGTAATATTCTCACACTGTTGACTTAATTATGTTTGTGTTTTTAAAAGACTTTTCCTGCTTTTTTTTTTACAGATTCGGACCCTTTAAAAAGTATGGTTCGATTCTGGGAAGAAGGAACCTTTAGAAAATACAAAAATATTTTACTACGGTCAACATTGATAACACTTTACTATATTATCATTGTTATTGATAATGTTTATTAAAAGTATAAGTTGAAGATCACATGAGTTGACGTATGAATAAGGGAAAGTAGATCTAATAACTTTTATAGCTTTCAGATAAGGTTCTTGCTATTAAAATTTGGGTGCAGCTTCTAAATAAATAGCTAAAAGAATTGCACCAAATGCTTGCAATTTGGACTGGTTTCACAGACAGTTTTTTTATAAATTATAAACTAAAAGATACGTAAAATTAGCCGAAAGATTTTTAGTAGCCACCTAATGGAAAAAAAAACTAAATTTCAAAACACCAATTAAAACAAATATAAATCATAATAGGCCTACATCAATTTAGGACCTATTTGTGTTTGAAATCTTTAAATATTATCCCTTCTTTTCATGGCCTATTTTCAAAACAGAAGGGTATTAAAAACTGTGTTCTTGCTCGGCTATATATGTATTTCTAAAGCGTATCTCAATACTGAAACAGGCAGGCAGCGACCCTCTGAAACCCCCCAATGAAACTGAAAACATGCAGGAAGTAACCACGTGTCTTCACTCCACGTCGCCCCTAGTGAGGGGTGGGGTGCAATCCCTCCCTCCCTCTCCCCTTATCCTTTGCTGGGATCGATTGTGCGCTCTCTTCCCCCTTTCCTTACATTCTCTCTCTCTCTCTCTCTCTCCATACCTGGGGATAGTAGACTCTCTCTTTTTCTCTTTATACCTGCGGATAGTAGACTCTCTTTCTCTCTCTATCTCTCTCTCTCTATATATATATATATATATTATACACACACACACACACACACACACACAGTAGGCTCGCGACTAACCGGTTACACGGTTGGGGCTCCGATGTAATTACAGTACTGTATTATAGCCCTACTACAGTAATTTAGATCCACAAATCGAGTGTATAAACTGTTGATTTTAATATTGTGCAGTACTTTTCAATCGTAAGCACCTTAAAAAGATGCGCCTATTCCCACAATACACTCACTGGATGTTGTTTGAAACGCTGTATTTAACTTTCATTTTATATCTAGGGGAAATTCACATTCAAATCTTTGTTTTAAAAGTATGCAAACTCGGTAAACACGAAATTAAATACGTTATGAAACGCTACTAATATACAGTTGTCACACATTGGGGGTGTTGTTAACTGCACAGAAAAGATTCACCCTCGATATCCGGTTTTTTTTGCTATCCGGAACGGCCGACCGCCTCATTAGGTCGGATAGTCGCGAGCCTACTGTATATAGACCTATATATATATATCTATGTTTAGATAGAAAATGTATATAGTTTTTAGAAATATATGATAGGCATGTATAACTATATATATATATATATGATAGGCATATCTATATATATATGATAGGCATATATATATATATATATATATACAGTATTTACATTTTACGAAGGGCCTACCCCATAAGATATATTCGCGTACCCCAGGTTGAATACCGCTGCTATTGAACTAGCCCACAATATGGCGGCAAGGACAGATATAACAGTTTTTTGTTTGTTTTTGTTGGAGCGTCCCCCTACCTGTTTGAGCTATATATACGTATCAACTTATGTATTAATTATAGAAATGTGTTAGGGATGAGGGAGGCTGAATTTAGAGGCGAGTGTACCCACACTTGCGTGGAGGGAGAGAGGAGAACCATTTAGGAAAAACCATCCTTGGTACGCCCGACCGGGATTTGAACTCCAATCTGCCCGTCATTGGCAGTCAGGTTTATTGCGAGGGTGACCCCTTAGTGCTATTCTACCGCCGGGGTGGGTTCAAAAGTCTTTGAAACGACTTTGTGTTCTGCAGCTGCCCCTTTGGATATATACTGTACATACATATAACAATAATAATATAAGATAGTAAAATGTTAAGCAATGTTGACTGTGCACCCCCTATCATTCTCCATCTAACACTCTCTAACCGCTCTTCTTCCCTACCGCCCCACCCCCGACTCAAGGAACGCCAGTTAAGTTCAGTATTTTGTCACTTTTTATAACAAACATATTTTTTTACACAATAAATTAGAATCAGTGCTAAAGTAGATACGTCCAGTTTAATTTCTACACTTGGTAATATCAACAGTTGTTGAATATTTGTCGCGGTGAGCATAATGGTAGGGCCTATTTGGTGATACCTTTTTGTTGTCATTTAAAAGGTTCCTCATTAGAAGTCTCGACGCTTCTGACAGATACTCAAGAGCAGTTGATACCCCTGTGTGTACACAATTAAACTAACATATCTATATACTGGAGTAGTGTGTGTGGCCAACAATTGTTTTTGCTATAAAAACTGCAAACAAACGGGCTTTGACGACGTTACCTACTTGGAGACTCCAAAGCTCTTTTGCGAAGCGGGTTGCATCTTAACTTAACGCACCTAAGCAGTCTAAGCACTATCACACTTAGACACCAATGTACGACATAGAGAGAGAGAGAAGAAGAAAATGAGCAGTTCACCCTGTGAGGGCTCTTGTATATGTGCTGATAACACTTCCCCTCTTCCTCTGACGAGTTTACACAGTCGCTTTAATATTTGCACCCTGAAAACATTGACTTGCTTTTTAAAATTACCTTTTTCTTGTTTTCTTTTCTAGATAGACATTTGTTACCAAGGACCTTTTTAATCTACATCCTGGCAGGAGGATCCCTAAAGGACATTTTCCTGACCAAGACAAATTACCTAAGTTGCAGAGGATTTATATAAAAAAAGATAGGCTTACATTTATAAAAAACTATTTAAAGATAAAAAAAAGTAATGTTGTGACATTGTAGGACAATTTTTAGAATTGCTAATGACTGTATGGTTTTTGTTTCAACTCGAGGGATAAAACATACATTGAATAACCTGGGAAATCCTATCTTTACGACTGTGACGTATCAGTTAGGCTACCTCCTTAACTTTCATAGCCTTTCATCCCACCTTAAAGTGAAAGACAACTAAGGGGTCGAGGGGAAAGAGGGGTTGGAAATTCTTCCCAACATACAGTAGCCCCGTGGCTTCTTTGGTGCTGACTGACAGCTCACAGCTGACTTATGACAGCTGCTAAACACATGTTTTTGCAGATCATTTGGTTCGGCGTATGGATACATAATTTGGTCTGGTAACTTTTAAAAGCTATTAGCCGTGAGCTGTCAGTCAGCACCAAAGAAGCCATGGGGCTACTGTAGTACGTAGGAGTGTCCAGTTTTATTCCTCTGAAAACATTTACACTGTGATGAGTTTTACTGGTTACTGAGAATGTCACGTCCGAGTCTATTTAAGGACATAAGTGTATCCATCCTCCAGTGCTTTGCACTTTCTAAATAGTCCTGGCTATCGTGTTCTCTCAGTAGCAGAGAAGCGTTGTCGCGTTCTTAGTTCCCGGGATCCCCGACTTAGCCCCTAGCATTCTACTCTTCTCAGAAGCTTGGACGATGAACGTCTGATCCAGAAACAAGGTAAGAAGTGGTGAAGAATGTCGTCTTCTGGTTACCGGAGTAGGAAGCAAGAATTCGGTTTAAATTACATGAACCTGCTGCCGAAACACAAACCTCGGTACTCACATATAGATCTATCACTTGTTATTCCAACACTATCAAGTACCCGGATGCCACAATACGGAATACTAAAGTCCAAACCATATATTCTGCTAAAATACCACTACAAATATCGGTAAGGAAATAACAGTTTCGTAAGTACCCGAGTTGGGATCCCCTCCAAAATACTCAAGCAAAACAAAACAAAAAAACCCCAAACTACCCAAGTAGGATATAATACGATCCAAAATACCCAAGCAGGAAATAAACTCATCCAAAACACCTAAGCAGGAAATAAATTGATCCCAAAATATCCAAGCAGGATATAATACTATCCAAAATATCCAAGCAGGATATAATACTATTCAAAACACCCAAGCAGGAAATAAATTGATCCAAAACACATAAGCAGGAAATAAATTAATCCCAAAATATCCAAGCAGGATATAATACTATCCAAAACACCCAAGCAGGAAATAAATTGATCCCAAAGCCCTAAGCAAGAAATAAATTGATCCTAAAGACCTAAGCAAGAAATAAATTGATCCTATAATATACAAGCAGGATATAATACGATCCAAAACACCCAAGCAGGAAATAAATTCATCCAAAACACCTAAGCAGGAAATAAATTGATCCCAAAATATCCAAGCAGGATATAATACGATCCAAAACACCCAAGCAGGAAATAAATTGATCCCAAAATATCCAAGCAGGATATAATACTATCCAAAACACCCAAGCAGGAAATAAATTGATCCAAAACACCTAATCAGGAAATAAATTGAACCCAAAATATCCAAGCAGGATATAATACTATTCAAAATATCTAAGCAGGAAATAAATTGATCCCATAATATACAAGCAGGATATAATACTATCCAAAACACCCAAGCAAGAAATAAATTGATCCTAAAGACCTAAGCAAGAAATAAATTGATCCTATAATATACAAGCAGGATATAATACGATCCTAAAATACCCAAGCACAATACAATACGATCAAAAATACCGAAGCAGGTAATAAATTGATCCCAAAATATCCAAGCAGGATATAATACTATCCAAAACACCCAAGCAGAAAATAAATTGATCCCAAAGACCTAAGAAGGAAATAAATT
>CABEEJ010005803.1:18370-46098 GCA_901482245.1 Timema douglasi | reverse complement strand
CCACATTTTTCACGGTTCCTCAAAAAAGGGTCGTTACTTCGAGAGGGACGCTATTCCCGGGGTCATAAAATCGAGAGTTGACTGTAGTATCAACACTGTATATAAAAGAAAATCCAAAAATGAAACCAACCCATATATGTGTAACATTTTTTCGAAAAAAAACCCACCAGTAAATCTTTTGGTGGTCCACTATATATGTATCTGAATCTAAGGAAGCTCTAAATCAATTAAGCTAGAGGGATGCTTTTTTAAAGGGTTAGTCTTCCAATAAACTGGATTGCCAGTTAAATGGATGTCAGGGTTCAACTACAGTTTTGTTGTATTGAGTGTGATCTTCCTTAAATGTTTTTCTGCTCATTCACTCATACTTTCTCTTTTTCTCTCTCTTCATTCTCCCTTCCTTCTACCTTCCCCTCCCCCCACAAGTGTAGATTAATTTCTTCTAAATTCTTTTCTCACTCATACCTCATTAGTGTTACTGCAGAAAACTTGGTTGGGCAGTAATAAATCACACAAAAACATGTTAGCATACAGTTTTGCTGCTTTTTAAATCTTAAGTAAATTAATTATTCTTGATTAATCTATACTTAGTAACATCTGATAATTTTATTCTATTTTTTAGAGCAAAATACATCTTCTAATCTATGTACTTACATAATCTATGTACTTACATACAATATTTTAATTTACTTAATTTCTACAAACTCTCAAACATGAGAAAAAAACACAATTCACAAACAAGCTTAATCTATCTCTGAAATTAAATTATTAGTTCTAGAGGTACACTCTATAAACATGAACAATATAACATTTGATGATAAAAAGTATGTCTTTTATATGAGTGTTCCAAGAGCTCTATAAAACATTTTAAACGGATGATCTGGAACATTAGATTATCCAAGGGTTAATATTTAATGGCTTGCGCAAATAGTTCATGTCTTGTGTTTCCATCTTTCAAAACTAGAAATCAATTAATTACCCACTACAATTTCTTGCTATGCACTAGTATTCATGTTTTAAAAACACCATTGAGGTTTTTATTAAGTAGGGAAATAATTATTTTTTTTGCCCTACCCATTACAATTTCTTACGCTGTACCAGTATTCATGTTTTAAAAACATCATTGAGGTTTTTATTAAGTAGGGAAATATTATTTTTAATTTTAATAAAAACAAATTTTGATATTCCCTCTCTTTTTCTCTTAGATTAAACTAACTCTGAAAATTTCACCTTCAATCCCACAAAAATTCCATATTTTCTTACCAAGAAATATGGGCTCGATAAGTACCTTTACACCAGCATTTTAATTTAGTTTAAAGCTGGCTACACAATTCATTTTCTCTTAATTTTTGTCCCATATGGCATGAATTAAAAAAAGGTGTTTTAAAAGCTATTTAAAATAAATTGTATGGTCTAACTTACATCCCTCTCACACTGCAATTCTGCAAATATTTCAGAACATTCCCAAACCAAAGCAGGGGATTCTCTATGCCTGCATGACACACTATTTACTGAGAAAAAAATTAACACACACTGGCAAGTATCATGACAGATTCAATTAGGCAATGGAAAAACAATTTAAAAAATCAACATTATCATTCCTTTTTTAGGCACACAAACTTGTGAGCTTATGTGCACTGAATTTTAAAGGGAGGGGATGTGGTGTACCCTTAAATTATAATAATCATATCGCCATAATATTTTGTCAGAATAGGGTTATAGCTTAAATGAACAAACACTATTAACTTTTTTTTTATCTAACCAACCTGGTGTAGTGGAATAATTATAGGTACCACTAATTCATGGAAAAGGAAGAAGTTATTCCTGATTTTAGATAAGTTTGTAATTGGTCTCATCGAGTCTGAATTTTCTTATGAGTTGCTTGATATAGGTGATTTGATGAATGCAAAGAAGTCAACTGGACTTGCCGTAGTCAATTTCTATGCCTACAAGATTTGTTTGTGCAGAGGTAACAATTTCAAATTTCTTGCTGATTTAATTGAGAATTTCGTTCACAATTTCTCAATCTTATGATATGATGAGTCCATCACCAATGTAGAGTGTCAGGATTACTCTAATTCTATTACAAGTTCTTTTGTAAACACATTTATTTGCTTGATTTTGTTTGACTCCAATATTTAACATTAAATCGTTTAATTTACCACCCCAGGATTGAGTTGACTGTTTTAAGCCATTATAATGACTTTTTAGCCTACAAATGATCTAGGTTGGTTACCTCTGATGGCATCATGAAGATATCCTCTTTTAAATTCCCGTTCAGAAATGTTGTCTTCACTTCATATTTTTTTATATAGTAATTATTATCTACATAAGTAGTGATTAATAAATACTCTTTAGTCTCACCTGGTAGTTGGGGAAAAAATCTCTTCATAATCCACACAAAAAAATATCTTAAAAATCCACAAGTTTAATTTGTGTGAGCCCTTTGGCGCAAAGTGTTTCCCTATACCTTGAAATTGCACTTTTAGACGTCTTATTTATTTTGAAAACCTATTTTGATTCAATGGTTTTTATGTTAGTGTAACAAGTTTCAAGTTTTTTTTTTAACACTTTCAATTTGTCATCAATGGCTACCTTCCATTTTTCAGCTTCATTGCTTTGCATCGCCTCAGAATTAGATTGTGGCTCTTCCACTTTTATTAACAACGCATCATATAGCATGGGATGTTTAGTAGATGCATTAGGACTTATGGGATAACCCGGTTGATCTTCATGTATATTCTTTGGACTTTCATGTAAATTCTGTTGATTTTCATGTCACTTATCTTGTTACTCATGACATTGTGCTCCATTCATGAGACTATGATTGTCTTACATCTTAATTGAGGAGATCTTCAATAATCAAATCCTTGTTGGCACTGTAAAGATCTTTGTTTTCTTCTTGATCAGCTTGTAGCTTGTTCTCGGGATCCAGATGACCGCTCATGAGATCAGATTTATTAATTTGAGGAATATTTATTCTCACTTGAACTGTTAACTTTTAATTGAATATTACATTGTGAGAAATCCTACGATTCTTGGTTTCAGGGCTGAATAGCCTGTAGTTGTTATAGTTTCCTTCATAGCCAGCAAAAATCACCTTTTTTGTATTTTGAATCCAATTTAACTTGTTCTTTACAAATGTGCATAAAATCATCACAACCAAATTTCTTTGTAACCTGTGAAAATTTGTTAACACATCATTCTTTTAACTTGAGAATTAGATGTGCTCTTGAGGATCAAAGTTGTAATGTTAACCGATTCAGCCCACATATATTTTGGCACATCTTTTGCTTAATTCATGTACTAGGCACTTTAAAACAAAGTGCACATTTCTTACTCAGACCTTTCATTTAGTTGTGGTGTGTAAGGAGCAATAGTTTTAAGTTTGATTTTATTATCCTTGAAGAATTTTTTGACAGCTTCAATGACACACCCTAGGACATATCTCTTACTATTGTCCTAGTGAAGAGTATTTATGATGTAGCTGAATTCGCTCTTAACTAAGCTTGTATATACCTTGACTTATTGTGAAGCTTCTGATTTGTTCTCCAGAAAGTACACTATCAAGTAACCTGACATCATAATTTAAGATAACAAAAACTTCACTTCACTGATAGATTGTTGCAATCAGATCACACACATAAAAAATACGCCTTACCCCATTTCTGCTTTCCATTTTATTCGTGTAGAGAAGGAACTTGACACTGTTTTCCGTACTATCAGGACTCGCAAAAGAAATTTTTGATTCCAGTAAATTTGAGGTCAGGAACCATTTTCTTTTTTACTCTTTCATGTAAATACTTGACATTTACATGACCGATATTTTTGTGCCATAGCTTCAAGCCTTCTCTTGAAGCAAGATTTGCTTGATGAACTGAAACATGTTAATATTATTTGGCTCACAAGTTGCACAAACAACCCATTTTTTATTTTCATAAATTTTGGCATGTCCAATTTCTTTAATTACTTTTATGCCTGCTTTTGTGACAGCTCCCTCTGAAAATATGCTTATTTTTAAATCTGGAATGTATATAGAACGATAGTGATGATAGAATCATACAATTTTGCTCGTATTAATTTCTTTATTTTTACATCTCCTTTACTTCACTTTGAAAGGGATTAATTGTTAGCAAGAATTACTTTACTTTCTTGGCTCACCTCACCTTGTTAAATAGTCTATATGTTAAGTCATGTGTGTCATAGTGCCACTGTCCATAATACAAAAATTTCCATTATTTTCCGCTAAACTGAAGACATTACCTTTATCGTGGTCCAGCGATTTTTGTTCCTCATGATGACTTTTGGATCTGCATTCATGAGATATAATTCTTTGGCAGTTGTAGTATTTCACTTTTGATTTTCAGTCAACTTGATTCCCATGCTTCTGATTATTCAATTTGTTTTGAATTTCTGACCACATAACTTCTGACCATATAACTTTTGACTACCAGATGCATTATTTGAAAGTCTACATAAATCTTCCTTAATCTTTGTCCATATTTGAAGTCCATTTTCAAGTTGTTTAACACTTTTAGAGGTTGTCTTCCTCATCCAATAAACAATTCAGGGAATTCAGTATTGTTTGTTTACTTATTTCCACTGAGAGCCACTCTTGGAGAAAATGCCTATATTTAAAAGCCAAACTGCTAATTATGTTGGTCATAATTATTGCTTTGTCACTTAAGTTTCATCATCGTCATTGAAGTTGATATACGAGATTTTCAACTTTTGCAATGTGCTGTGTCATGGCGTTGTTTTCACTCGTTTTATACTGATGACATTTTTCACGATCCAACATCTTGTTTGATTTGAATTTTTTGTTATAGATTAAATCAAGATTGTTAAGTATTTCATTGAAAGGCTCACACTTATCGATCAGGGTGATTTTAGAATAAACCATGTCAGACGTCAATATAAACACGGCCGTTTTATCTCTCTTGTTTCACCTCACGTGCTGTCGCAATTTCCAACAGTCCTTTTGCTCTCAGTCCACATGTTAATTGGAATTTGGATTGATTATAATTTGAACCAGCAAATTTGATTATATTTGCGATATCAATTCTACAAGATGGTGTACGTGGTGTGAGTAGAGCAAATAACAGCTCCATTATAATTATACATTTCTCCAGTCTTAAAAGTGATTTAATGTAAAGTCATAGATAATTAACGTGTGTAACGTATAAACAAACACAATTAAATACTCTAATTGACATTATACTCTACGTGAACGCTAAATTCTAAGTTTATCTGTTTTGTGCATTATTTCCTTTGTTCATTGGAACCAATAATGTCAACTGACCACTATGGACATTGTGCGCTATCTGTGAAGAACAAGCAGAAGCTGAAGTGTGTTGAGTGTAACATTAACTTCCACCCGGGCTGTTTGAACATAGCATCGGTTAAGACTGTTGACAAATTAATATGGAATTGTTTTACATGTACTAAGGCCATGGATGACAAAGGAATGACACGTGATAATTTAAAAGCCTAACCAAGCAATGGTGAAATTATGGAACTACTCTTACAGATACAGAAGGACCAAAATAAGTGTGAGTTTGACCTAAATATTTCTCTCAATTTGTGTCATGAAAAACTAGATGAAAATAGTAAACAAATAGTTTATCAGTTCAAGAAAATTAAAGAATGCCTTGAATTAATTACAAAACTCTAAATTGAAAATACTGAGCTTAAAAAAATATGTAAGTGAGCTTCGATTTCAACTTGACAGCTGTGACCAGTATAACCAAAGTAACACAGTAGAAATTCAGGGTATTCCCCAGTCACAGAGCGAGTTGGTGGAGACACTAGTCGTTAATATTGGCAAGGCTTTGGACATAGATCCCCTGCTGGGCAAGAGTATCCTGCAACTATTGTATGCAAGTTTGTTCGGCGCACAACAAAGGAGGATCTGCTGAGAAAGAGGAAAGTCATACAGAATCTATTCACTCAAGATATCGGGATTAAATCAAATGACGTTCATCAAGTTTATGTAAATGAGAGCCTCACACCTCTACGCCAACATCTCTTTGCATGAGCAAGAACTGTGAAACGTGAGTGTGGGTACAAATATCTATGGACCTGAAATGGCTCTATTTTCCTTAGGAAGGAGCACACTTCAAGGGTAATTCCTATTACCTACGAGGATGACCTCCATATTAAATAGAATATACCAAAAGTTAGGACCCTTCAATAACCAGAATTATATAAAATTTATTTACATCTCTTAATGGTTAACATAATATTTTAAAATTGTAATTTATATAGTTCAGATAACTTCCCAATCATTCACAGAGACACTCTTAATTCACCATTTAGCATTCTAAATTGAAATATTTGTAGCTTAAGTATACACTTTGAAGAACTAGAAAATTTTCTTAGTAGTATTAAACTTTTTTCCTCCAATAATAGGATTAACAGAGATTCGCATTCAAAACTGTGACTCGAACTTGTATAATTTAAAGGGGTATAATTTAAATTGCAAAAATAGATAGTCTAAATATACCGAGGGGGAGGGGGGTTGCTTATGTATGTACATAAAAGAAAGTGTCTCTCATAAAATTAGATATGATATTGATATATGGTCTGAAAATTTATTGATTGAAATAACCTATACATCAAATAATNACAAATAATATCTTTACAAAAAAAAAAAAAAAATGCACACAATCAAAATAATTGGCCTTTTATATAGACATCCGTCAGAGCCTATAGGTACATTTATTAACTCCTTAAATACCTGTCTAAATCAACAGAATAGTGAGTAAAAAGTGTGAAGTAATAATCATGGGAGATATAAATATAAATTATCAAAGCACTAGTGATAAACACTCGCTAGAATATTATAATAATGTAAAAATGTTGGTTTTTGTCAATTTAATTAGTGTTAAAACCCAGACATGACAAAAGATTTAACACTAAATTGTCTATAAATCATATTTTAACTAATATTAACTCATCTTATATTACCTCAGGAGCAATAGTCAATGAAATATCTGATCACTACCCCAGTTTAGCCATTTTTAATGAATTATCATTTTTCTTTGACTCTCAACTAGCTGAGAACAAGGATATCTACCACCAGATATCCTTGGTAGAAGCAATCAACACAGTGAATTGGGATCCTTTATATATGTAATAAGACCCGAATGAAAAGTATAGTCACTTCTTAAAGTTAATTACTGAAGAATATAATAAAAAATAAATGATAACAATATTAAAATCTATAAAAAATATAATAAATACTCATTTCCTAAGAAACCTTGGATTACAAGTGGAATACTCAGATCAATTCGTATGAAAGACAAACTATTTGGCGAATTTAAAAGGAATAGGGATGGTAATTTACTAAAGGAAAAATATACAAAATACAAGAATATCCTTACTTATGTTATTAAATGTTTAAATTATTGTTTTTTCAATTAAATTTAGCAAAAAACCAAGACAATATCAAGGGGACCTGGAACCTTATCAATATTGCATTAAACAAAAAAAAACTCTTATAACAAACATGATATTAAACCAAAATAGCAACATGATATGCAATGACGATAAACAAAAATCAAATGTATTTAACACTTTTTTTTTTTTAATAATAATGGCTCTAATTTAGCTAAAGATATACAACAAAAACCAACTGACCCTACACCATCTAGTTTTCTAAGGCATAACCCAAAATCAAAGTGTATGGCTTCTGTCACTGAAACCAAAATTTTACTATATATAAAGAGTCTAAACAATTGTAAATCTACAGAAGAAGATAACATAAATTCTCCTGTGATAAAAGAATGTGCCGGTACATTATGTAAGCCCTTGTGTGACATTACTAACTGTTGTTTCAGTACAGGAATATATCCAGAACATCTGAAAGTCGCTAAAGTTATTCCAGTTTACAATTCCAGTGACCCCACTTTAATTAACAATTTTAGACCAATTTCTCTATTGTATAATATTGGGGAAATATTTGAAAAAAACATCCACAAAAGGTTGATAAATCTCTCGAAGAAAAATAATATATTATATAAAGTGCAAGTAGGATTCAGGAATGGAAATAAACACAAAGTGCGTCAATTAACATGACAAATCAATTATACGACAAATTAGTTGATTGTACCTTAGCCTTAGGCATCTTCATTGATTTATGTAAGGCGTCTAATGCTGTAGATCATGTCACTCTTCTTAATAAAATGAAATATTATTGCATAAGAGGTATTGTACTTTAACGTTTTCAAAATTATCTATCAATTAGAGGACAATATGTGTAAATAAACAGATCTAAGTCGGATATAAGACTGATATCATGTGGTGTTCCCCAAGGCTCTATTTTGGGACCCACCCTATTTCTTATATATATTAATGATCTACCTAATTGTATAACGCAATCTAATACCTATTTATTTTCTGATGACACTGCTATAATTAATTTTGGTAAAGATAATGCATCAGTATACAGAAATCTACAAAGTGATTTATGGGGCTTATCAGGGGGAGCTGAATTGTATCCATTCAAACAATTCTTAAACAAGCACCCCAAACACAGTCTGATTTGTATCCATTATCATAATATCCACAAACTCCTGAATTGTATCCATTCAGACAGTTTTCAAATAAACGACTTTAACAAAAATCCTGATTTGTATCCACTGTAATTATTTGCATTATATCCACAAAATCCTGAATTGTATCCACTCTGAATGGTCTCCATTCAGACATTTTCTTAAACACGCATTACAAATAAAAAGTCTGATTTGTATCAATTTTCATAATTTCCACAAAATCCTGAATTGTATCCATTCTGAATGGTCTCCATTCAAACAGTTTTCAAATAAACGACTTTAACAAAAATTCTGATTTGTATTCACAAAATCCTGAATTGTATCCACTCTGAATGGCCTCCATTCAGACATTTTCTTAAACACGCATTACAAATAAAAAGTCAGATTTGTATCAATTTTCATAATCTCCACAAAATCCTGAATGGTCTCCATTCAGACATTTTCTTAAACGAGCACCCAAATAAAAAGTCTGAATTGTATCCACCAGAAAGATTTGCATTATACCCACAAAATCCTGAATTGTATCCATTTAATTGCGGCACTACTTGTCTGATATATGGCAGTAGCAGAAACTATCCTTAACTCATTCTTTGTTTACTAGAGAGCAGTACCTATCCTTAACTTATTTTGTTTTTACTAGAGATAGAGAGCAGCACTGTCACTATATATATATATATATATATATATATATATAAAAAATACTTATTGGTGTTTCTCTTAAAAGAATAATAAAAGGGTACTTTACAAATCATTGGAGTTTCTTTATTCAAATTTACTGGCTTCGTTAAACAACATTTCAAACTGCTACTTTATGCTCTAAGAAATGAAGACGTAGGGTTATATTATTTTAACAATCTGTGTTTAAAGGTGGGAAATTGAACATTTAATTTAATGTTGGGTTTCAACAAATATTGTGTTCCTGGCTGTGAAAATAAGACGTCGTTATCGGTTTCTCGTAGATGCGGTGAAAGTAATTTTATTGTTTCTTGTTGAATGGATGGGTCCAAGAGGCTGAAGATTCTTTGGCTACTTTACGTTTACCTATCAGTTAAGACTTCCTAGTAAATTTCTAAGTTTTAAGAAATACATTACTGGTACCAACATTAACTTATGGGTTGAGAACGTTTACTGTTACTTTTGAGTTAATATTTTTTTTAAAAAACGGTGCAGTGTTAAGGCCCTGATACAGACTCCGTATCCGTAGGTCCGTGGTCCTTAAGAAATCGATGCCACAATATCAGATTGCTCTGGCCACAGAGTCCTTATTCGTAAGTCCTTACTCCGTAGAACTTGACCAACTTTAACTTTCTACGGACTAGTTTGTACGGATTACCAATCACAGCCGAGTAAATATGTGCATGTGCATTGGAATAAAATAACGTATGGCAGTGAGAGGATTCGTCACTATGGAAACATTTTTCTAAAAATCTAAACACCCTGGGAAGTGCGGCTTCTAGGAAATTCTTTTCTGAGAAATACCAAGCTCTCAGAAATATTGGCTTTTCTTTTGTAGGTTCAATGCCCTTATTATAAAAAATATTAAAAGTACTTGTTTTGTTTTCATCCAAAATACTAGTACATCTGTTTTGCATTTTCAGTCTATTACAAACACTTATTTATTTTAAGTTTGATAATTAAAATTGAGCAATAAATATATTTCTTGTGATTGTACTTAACCTACATTTTAGTAAAATACTGGAAGTTTTCTCGACAAAGTTGTTTTTGGTTTATTTAATTCTTATATTATGATCATCTGAATACTGACGCTTGCTCCTTGCTGTAGATGATTTTCTTTCGAATTTTCTTACTAGACGAAGTCTCTTACTATCTCATTGGTTGAAACGGTCATGTGATTACGAATATTGACTCTGTAATCGCTAGTTTTCTTATGAACCAGGGACACTGAGTACAGACTACTGACCTACGGATATGTAGTTTGTGTCGGGTACGGAGGGAGGGGCTATACACATTAATCCCATAAGAAAAATACGTAAGCCATTAACATTTTATTTTTGGTTAAGTTTAGGAATAATTAATCAAAATGTTTATGTTGTAATAGATAACTTTTCTCTAAATGTATTAATCTATCTAAAATTGTATTTTAATTTAATTTTCATAGACTTGTTAGTTGGTTGATTAGTTTTTTATAAACAATTAAAAAGGTTATATTTATCAAATAACTTAATCAGATTCACTTCACTGGGCCTCTTGGTTATTGATACTACTTTTTGTCAAAATAGACAGATAAGTTATAAATACATGACAACCTTTCATATAGAAATAACCTTTTAAATGTTAAAATCCACCAAAACATTTATTTGAACTGAATTTTAATAGACTTGAAGGTTACTTGGCTTATTAATTATTTTTTTTACTGCAAACATGTAAAGAGATTATTTTTATATTATTATGTTTAAATAGAGGCCTAATAAATGTTTGTGTGTTTAATAAATAAGCCGATAAAATATAATTAATTAATTAAATAATCTAAGAATATGGAAGGCTTACATTTTTTATGTTTTATAGTACATTAACTATAACATTCTTTTGTTACAGAAAAAAAATCATTTTTTAAAAATAATCGTATGAGCGTTTTTGAGCCTACGTATATTCTGATATCTAACTCACATTAAATTGTATCACACACATAAGTAGGGCCTAGGCCTTATATAGTTTGGGTTTTTTCTATGATTTTCTGAATCGCCTTCAGAGGAGAACTCTTTCCTTGGGCTTAAACACAGTGACATTTTTATACTATAGATTAATATAGTCCTAACTTATGAGTGTTGACATATGTAACCATACACCTCTCCAAACTTTTACTTTTTTTAGTTAAAAATGGTCAGCCTCAACTTAAATTATTAATGGAACTGAAACCTAAGAACCATACCTTTTGGATGATTTTTTCTCTCTAAAAAACCCTGAAAATCATAACATTCATACTAATATAAACTTAACACAAAAATATGGGAAATCCATTGATACTAAATTCAAGGTTATTAAAAACTTTGCTATACGGTAATGCTCAATTCTAAACCAAACTCACCCAAGTGATGCAGTGAACAAATATAGTTGGAAAATCTATAAAATTGCATAATTGAAGCTTTACTTATATTTTAGACCTGATTAATGTACAATATAATCTTCTGCGATGGCCTCACTTTGCTCTCTTTCACAAACGTAGGGGAGTACTCATGAAAACGTCCGGTAAGCAGATAGTAGTAGTGCTAACATTATAAAGTGACTTTTACCATGGGGCCAATTCGAGTGTTAAAATGTACACGTATATATATATTATAAAGAAATAAAGGAAGTAGTATGCACAAAGGGCAGGATTTTTTTTTATATTATGAGAAATTTAATATTTTTTACCATTCATAGACACAAAATATGCAAATTTCCAATGATGGCAAAATTAATATTTTAAATAGTACCGGCAGTTTGAAAAATAATATTTCAGGATCCCGAAATTTCATGAAAAATGTGTTGATGCCTGAAAGGTTAAGTTTTGTTCAGGTGGGTTCGTTTATAATATTAAAAATTATAACTATTGCCTATTAAAATACTTTGGTGCCATATTGTGACATTCTTTGAATATTCATGTTATATAGAATGTTAATCTGTGAGTGATGAGTTTTTTTTGTTGATTTGTTTCAATTATATAGGCCTCCCTAATTTATTTTACAATATTCATTTTGTTATCAATGGAGATTTGTTTTGTTTATGTGTGTGTAGATAGGGCAAAAAATATAATACAAGTTTATACGATGACAAAGAAAAACAAGGAATCCCGCACTCGCTTTACTGGTGATATTCAGAATGGATACAATTCAGGATTTTGTGAATATAATGCAAATAATTACAGTGGATACAAATCAGGATTTTTGTTAAAGTTGATTATTTGAAAATTGTCTGAATTGAGACCATTAAGAATGGTTACAATTCAGGATTTTATGGTATTATGATAATGGATACAAATCAGACTTTTTATTTGTGGTGCTTGTTTAAGAAATGTCTGAATGGATACCATTCAAAATGGATACAATTCAGTCATCTCGCTTATCAACATGGCTTAGAGTAAACAGGTTATCTTAGAATATCACAAAAACTAAATATATGGAATTTTCAATCAAGTCTAAACAACACATAAATGAAAATATCAATATAAAAATAAGTGGAGAAAAAATAAATCAAGTAAATGGCGTCAAATACCTGGGTATGACTTTAGACGATAACCTAAAATGGGTCTCACACATCAGGTCTCTAAGCAAGAGACTCTCCAAACATATTGGTGTTTTCTCTAGGCTAAGACATATCTTCCCACTTTCGATAATAAGAAATTTGTACTTAACACTTGTTTACCCCTACCTTAATTACAGGTTTGAAATTTGGGGACTCACTTAAACAAACCATCTTCTACCACTAGTAGTATTAATGTAAACAATTGTCAGAATTATAACTTTTTCAGATTTCAAAGCACCTACTACACCATTGTTTAGATTACTTGGATTCTTAAATATGAGATAGCTATTTAATACTTATGTATGATATCATACATGGTATAAATACTTAAACTTGCTTAGATTTTAAATATGTTAATCAAAGCCTATTGACCAAAAATAAGACCACAAAAAAACTAATAATATAATGACAAAACAACAAACTCCAATATTTTTGATACACTATCTCTAAATATTTCAAATGTATTTGTTGAAAAGTTATGTACATGTATTTTTTATAAATAATTAAATTATATATTGGTATTTATTTTTAAAGTAAATAAATATTATCAATAGTGAAAAAATCACAGGCTATTTCTTCCTTAGTTTATCTGTTTACTTTTATAAAATCAGTCTAACACCTTAGCCCAGTCGGTAGCATGTCTGACAACTGAGCTAAGGGTCCCAGGTTCGATTTCCAGCATGGTCAAACATGTATCATTGATGAAAATATGAGTTTACCATTTCACATTGATAAATTGATGGCCGGGCACTGGATGATGTACCTGTCCTAGTCTTAACCCTTAAACACTCAGCACACCGAAATATCGGCACACCAAGGTACTTCTAGAACACTCTCGCGGCCGATATATCGGCGCCAGCTAAATCTTGCTGTGTAAGTTTATTTTTAATAACTAGGTGGCACCACACACAGTAAATTCTAAATGTTTAGGTTTATTTCATACTTTTTCCAACAGATAGCACCATTGGTCTGAAAAAACTATTTATTTTAAACAGTTGAAATATGTTATGCCCATTGCCTACATCATGGTGTGAATACGTTTCTAGTTGATGGTTTTTCCCTTATTCCTTATTTATATAAATATATTTGCTTCTATTATTTTTCTTACTAGTTTTCTTTTTATATATTATTTATTATATTTTTGTTGTTTTATTCAAAGTTTATGTGTTGTTTAGTTGAAATATTTTAGCTAGGCAATGGCTGGATCATGTTATAGGCTAAATGACTCTGACATTTTAGACTATTTAGATATTATTGACAGTGTCAGCGACTTTGTGAATAACAGTGATTCTGACGTCACTAGTGACAATGACAATTTGCCATATCTTAGGAATCCAGCTGTTCATAGCATGTCTGACATTGATGAAGACTACAGGGAGAGATTGTCACCTGAGCAACCTCTTCCTCTCCCCTTTACATGATTTTACAAAATGCTATGTAGTTCTGTGTTGTTTAGTTGAAATATTTTAGCTAGGCAATGGCTGGATCATGTTATAGGCTAAATGACTCTGACATTTTAGACTATTTAGATATTATTGACAGTGTCAGCGACTTTGTGAATAACAGTGATTCTGACGTCACTAGTGACAATGACAATTTGCCATATCTTAGGAATCCAGCTGTTCATAGCATGTCTGACATTGATGAAGACTACAGGGAGAGATTGTCACCTGAGCAACCTCTTCCTCTCCCCTTTACATGATTTTACAAAATGCTATGTAGTTCGTAATCAAAATTCACTACAAACACCAAACTAGTATCAAATTTTACAGAAATAAATTCTCTTTCTTGCAGAATGACTGATGAATAAGGAAGACAAGGAAATAATAATAATTTTTAGCTCTGAATTAGAAATTCTAATTTAATTTTCAAATATTTCAAAATTTAGATTTTTTTTTTACAAAATAACTGTAGTATAATAATTTATTTAATTTTTTCTATAAATTTTCAATGTCTATAGTATAAGTGTGATTTTTTTTATGTATATAAGTTAAAAATATTTTTTATGAGAAAATTTAAAATGCTTAGAGGTAAATATGTGAAAATTAGCCTGAGTGTTTTGGCTCAGTCTAGTGAAAATGCTCTGAGTGCAAAAGGGTTAAGTTAAATTATAAGGAATATAAAGCTACAACAGGCCTAGCCATCCGATAGTGGAAAAATATGACTTGAATAAAAAAACTGACTCAGGCCATAGGCTGGGGACAGTAATGTATATAAAAAAATCAGGTATAGGCCCACCACCACTTATGCTTAAAAGTCAAACATCAAAATACCCATTATTTCTCTAACCTTCTCCTATCCCCACTAAAATATTTGTTCCTCACTAAGTAGTTAACAATACTGAATATACAAATGATTTTGAAAATAATTTTTTGGTGATGTATAACTAAATGTTTGAAAATCCCAAATATATAAGGACAAAACAAAAATATTTCACAAGTTGCAAATATAATTTTGGAGAGATGAACTAATCTCTCACTGTCCATCACACATGGCTTCTTTACTTGTAACATTTTGAAGCAAAGCTTTTACTACTTAAGGTTTTATTAAATCAACTTAGGCCTATTTTAATGTTTAGAAAGTGTGCATCTTTTAACAAAAATTAAAATAAGCTAGTTTTACAATAGATAAATTTTTTTAGCTTTGTTCTATAACTAGAGGAAATAGTTTTGAATATTTGGCTTTCAAATATAATATGTCAGAAAATGCATGTTTTTCATTGGTTATGAACATATGTGTAAAACATATTGGAAATTTGTATAGAAATCTTATAGAATTAAATACCATACTAGAATAAGCTACTGTGAAACTAGTAATCCAAAAAATACAATTTTTACACATGGCTGACAATTAAGAGCTAGTAATTGTACCCAATTATTTCGTTCAATTGTATTGTTTTGTTTGAAATAAGCAATTTTGTGCCCTGCTGTCTATTCCCAGTCAGTCAATTCATTTGTTATTCTACTATACTATTACTATAGTAATCAGTGTTTTGTTTTTTATCATACATATTCTAACATGTAAATAATGTTTTAAATATTAGTTTTAAATAACAGTGAAACTAGCAGTATTATTGAGAATGTAAAGGTTATTAGATAGCTATACTAATCAAACCAAACATAACAAAGGAGCCAGTTAAGCTGGGGATGTAGGGAATGCCAGAAAAGGTCAGTCTTTTCACAGTTATTATAGAAAAACTTTTTTTTTTTGCCAATTAAATAAAATACCAGTACAAATATAGATTTTGATTTTCTTCACATGACGATGTCAAAAGTTGTTGAATATCTGCCATGAGCCTAACAACATTGGATGACAAAACTTTTTATATGAAGAGAAAAAGTTGTAATTAAATTCCAAGATTACCTTGACTGATAGATATTCAAGAACTGTTGAATCACAGAGTGACCCAATCAAATAACTGTTTATCTGAAAGTCTTATAATTAATAAAATAATTTGTTATATGGGGTTATATGGTTTACAAAAGGTCATTTATTTATCTTGGGTGATTTTTAGTGGTCCATACAATTATTTTGTCATATTGTGCATGTGGCTTTCTTTCCAAGCCTGCTCTAGATTAGACTATAATATTTGTTAATTTTGAATGTTTCTTGATGATTGTACACATTTTTGTTCAGAATTCATGCTGAAGAAACTGGTGAAACAGGTATCTATGGTTATCATCAGAATGGACACACAGGACCCTATAGAACGCTGGGACTTTAGTATTGAATATGAGAATGAGGAGTTAAATGAAACTTGCCCAAAGGATAAATCCCTTATTCAAAAGGAGATTTGTAATGTTCTTCGTCAGATCTCAGCGTCAATCAGTTACCTGCCTTTGTTGGATACTCCATGTATGTTTATTACCTATAAGCACTTTCATTTATGTCATGAAAGTAATTTCCTTAATATGTATATAGTTGGTAATATTTATCAATGCCAAGTACTTCTTTGTTTTCTATTTAAAATAACCATCACAATATAGTGCCAAAATATTATTTAGACTAACTGTTGCTTCTTTGAATATTTAAGACATTTTTAATTTTTTGACGCCCATTTGTGTATCCCTTTTGAAAATTTATTGACTAATCATGTGAAGTTAAGGTTTCCAAAACAGTCACAATATTTTTCATATGACTTTTATTTACCATACAGCCATTCTGGTTTAAATACTATCAGAGAGGAAAATTTTGTTTTGACTTAAAATACACTTTATTAAGCTAAATTTCCATAGAAACTCTATTTCATTACACATTCTGAAAAAATTCCACCAAAATAATAGTTGGTCTGAGTTTTGCTGTGGGAAGGAACTTTCAAAATATTGTAAAAACTACAAAAGTATTTCATGTTTCTTATAGAATAACATATTAAATCAAGCAATTTGGGAAAGTAAGGTAGTTCCTTTAGGCTCATGGTATTTTTTTATTTCCCCCAAATTTTTCATGATTTATTTGACCTAAAAATCAGTGTAATGGTTGAGACATGTAATAAATGGGACGAATAAAACCTCTAGAAAAGCAAGAATTGCTAGGCCTTAGTTTCCCTTATCATTTAGGAATTGAAACTATATAGATAAATAAAGTGAAAATGGAAACTAAGGAATAAGAATATACCTGATACTCAAACCATATGAAGAAACAGCAGGAAAAGCGAATAATACAGATAATAAGATACAGGTATTGAAAAAGGAAAAATTACTTTCATCTGAATTGTGAAAATAGCAATCAAGACTTAGCTTTTACAAAAGAAAAGGCAAATTAGTTTTATGGAAATGGCAATATTTCTCACCAAAAAAAGGGTAAAGGAAACAAAACATTAATGAAGAGTCTTGTAAATTGGAAACCAGTTTAGGTTAAGGTATTCTGAGCCCACAATAATTTCTAAATCCAATCTCTACCATCTTCGTCCAGAACTTATCTTACCTGTCCCTCAAACAGCACATATGGTTTGTGTTTTCATGTATAATGTGAACTTCTCTTCCTTTGTTGGTATACTTGTAAAACACTTTTTAGGGAGCAATTTTCCTTGTAATTACAAAGTTATGCTTAATGAAGTTTTTTTTAGCAAATGAAGTGATTATGAAAACTGTTTGAAGCATGTGCATAAACATTGTTAGGTGAGAAGTACTTACAAGTCATCAGCCTCTATGAAATTCAACATGTGGCTAAATCACCTAACATTTGGGGAAAATGTGACATCATAGTAAAGTAAAATTACATTTGAAAAAAGATTTAATTGCAATGTTAATGAAAACTCGAAGACATTCTTTCGATTACCTACTCTTCAGAAAACTGAAGAATCCCTAGTGAAAAGGAACTTACTTTGAGGGTTAAAAGGGTAAAATGGTAATTTTATGGTCGCTTTCGACATTTTATTAAATTTACTGATTTTTAATGCAAATGAAATTATAATACATTAAAATATCTAAATAAAAAGTATTTTACTCGAACGATTTGTAAGACGCGGTACTAAATTAAACTATATAAATGTATTAGTAACAAAAATGGTTGAATTCTTAATGTGGGAGTGGCATTGTCAGTGGAAGTGGTAGTGGTAATGGTAATGGTGGTAGTAGTATTAAAAGGGCTAGAGAGAGTAGGGGGCAAAATGGACTTTATTTTATTTAATTAAAAAATAGTGATTTTATCATGCAAATTAAAAGTAAATTCATAAGAACTTATTCAACATTATTTTAGGGCTAGGAAGATGCCGATTATATTACTCTTACTATGGCACGATTGGTTAAGCATTGTTCTGCATTTTGAACCCGACTATTTACTTCAATCTTTTGAACTGTGTAGGACGGCTAGAAGTCTGGTTGTGATTACTCATCAGTTTTAGGCTGGGTGGCAGACAATATGTTCCATTGTACTATTGCTTGACGAAATGGACGCGAATATCTTGTCGAGTGGAAATGAGAAGGGTGAAGTCCCGGCGGTTTATTGGTTATGTTTAAAAGGACAAGCTATAATAACTCATACTAGGCTACTTTTAAATGAGAGAGGGGGGGGGGGCGGATTTCAAGGCCAACCTTTTGTGAGTAGTCGATTAGAAAAAGTGTGAAAGAATGAGAAGGTAAATTTAAGGGGTTTTAACAGTACCAAAATAAATTCAACACTTGTTCATAATATAGCTCATAAAGAAACTTCATACTTAATCCATCCTTGCTAACTTTCTCCACACTTGCTATCCTTGCATGCTTCCTTCGCTTCAACAACATCCATAAACTGAGTCATACATGATCTTTTATTCTTAAAACTTTTAATGTTTCTCTTTTTCACATAACTAATGGAAATTGATATATTTCATAATATTTTGGTCACTTTGATTTCCTAATGTACTAAATCGAGCTTTGACGTTTTTAGCTATAATATCCTTAATTTATTGGTGAACATCCAGCTGTCATAATTTTGAAAGTTACTTTGTGTACAATCCTAAGCTAACCATGGCGATCACAACTCAGTTATTGCAATTAATAAATAAAAAATCTTAGAAGGAAAATATTACCTAGTTTACAATTTGATCGCACAAACGAGCGCAATCGTAGGGTGGCCGTTGCACTCCATTGACAATTCAAATTTTACCTAAGCATGATCATAGAAACATGTTTGAAAAAAGAGCATCACATCTCACCAATGATCATAAATTAAATAATAGACTCTTTTACAGAAACATATTAATTATGAAGCATCATTATTATCCAAAGAGAATCATGGTCACCAAGTTATATCACCTGAATTGGTTTATTTTAATTGTTAGGTCGATCTTAGATATAGTATGATTTTGGTAGGAAGAACAGTAGAAGTTAGTTACTAAAGTTACCAAAACCAGTTTAATAGATTCATACATCAAGTTATGTTATCTGCAGGTGTTACTATTGATAGATATTACCAATACCTATAAAATAACACTAATAATATGGTAAAATGTTATCAAAGTTGACCACAATAAAATATGATTGAATTTTCTCTACTGTTCTTCCAACAAAAATCAGGGTATATGCGATAACAGCTATGTATTTGTACATCTAATATATCCACTTTAAGATAGTCTCTAGTTCGTGTGTCGATTTACTTTTAGTATAAACTTTTTTCCTCTGCTTTTACATATTTATTGTTCCAAATGTCTTACTACAATCCAATTTTTATTAAAAGAGCCTTTTAGAAAGTTTTTTTTGTGGTTACCATCAATAACATTTTCTATTTTGTTATTTTTGTTAGCACTGTGCCTTAATATTTGTTCGAGTTATATGCTTATGTACTACTAATTATGTTATTGTGTTAGGGATGAGAGGTTTAATTAGTATAAAGTGTACCCGCATTTGAAACATATCTAGTTTTTATAGATTAGTAAATTTTAGAGGCCCCTTCGATTTACCAGCAGTAAATTTTCGAATTCCAAACTTTCTAACTTTTATGGTTATGTAGGGTGGTCCTTTTATCTAATAGGCAAATTTATATATTCTGTCATGCATAAAAGTATATTTTCTTTGGAAAGATGGGAATTTACTCTCATTTCCAAACCCCCCTCTCCCTCCTTAGCTTCCACAATTCTAATTTTAAATTGTAAGACTTATTTGGTAATTTATATGGTATTTTATGTGGCTACCAAATATCAACCTAACCACATCGTAAATAATCTTCTATTTTGGTTGTATACATTTTAAGCACTACCATTTCCTGGGCTTCGATTTTGAAATTCCACTTGTTCAAGAATGTAGGAAACGTGAGAAAACGCCAATGCTTTTGCAGTTTTTTATCATTTTTTTTTTTCAAAACAAATAAATATCGCTTCAGTAGAAATACATAGCTTAATTTTCTTCACTTGGTGATATAAACAGTTGTTGGAATACCTGGGTGGAATATCTGTCATGAGCATAGCAGCATTAGATCAGAATTTCTTAAAATGAATTAACGTGAACAATGTATCTCTGTCTAGCGACTCAAACCTGTTTTATTATTAAATTACATGACAACATTTCAAGCTTATATCTCTACAAAAATTGTATTTATATAGCTTTGTAAATATTTTGAGGAGACCTTCACTTCTTATTTTCCGAGCCTTCATTTTGAAATGTAATAATTCAGGCCTTGTTACTGTTTGAGTTGGTCTTTAAAATCCACCTGACTTATGTCAATCATCTTACATTTGAATATGTAGTTTAGTCTTTTATGTTTTAAAAATTTGAGACCCCCTATATCACCAGCCTCCATAAAAATAACTAATATTTAACATGCATTTGTAGATATTTGAAGTTATACCTCTACATTTCTGACAAATTTAAATTTTCTACCTTCTACTTGTACAACCCTATCACCCCTACCCCCCACCCCATCCATCTCTATTTACTGTAGTCTAATTTTGAAATTTAAAATGTTCAGACTTTATAGTTAATTTGGGTGGTCCCTATCTCTGCAAGACGAATTCCAGTTTTATATCACACATAAAAGTAATGAAACAAATAGCCGAAACTATTGTTAATGCATTTTAGTGGGGATAGTCCCTCATAGATATATTCTGAAAATTGAAAAATGACACCTGGACACGAGAATCGAACCCGGGACCTTCGGCTTAGCACGCCAATGCTCTTACCACTGAGCTATCCAGGATTAATAAATATATGCAATCCTGTACAATTTTATATATATAATTGTCGAATGGCTGCAAAAATGCCAACTACCGAGTCGCTAATGGCTGCGTTGTCTGATGGCTGTGATCTTAGATAATCACATGTTTATAAGCTGACGACTCGCACGTCCATCTTAGACTCTGCCTTAAACTATGAGTGAAGAATGACCATGGGCACGGGACGAATCCTGGATAGCTCAGTGGTAAGAGCATTGGCGTACTAAGCCGAAGGTCCCGGGTTCGATTCCCGTGTCCAGGTGTCATTTTTCAATTTTCAGAATATGACATCTAAGAGGGAATATCCCCACTAAAATGCATTAACAATAGTTTCGGCTATTTGTTTCATGAATATATACAAGATCCTGTACAATTATATATATATAATTGTCGAATGGCTGCTAAATTGCCAACTACCGAGTCGCTAATGGCTGCGTGGTCTGATGGCTGTGATCTCATATAATCACATGTTTATAAGCTGACGACTTCCGCACGTCCATCTTAGACTCTGCCTTAAACTATGAGTGAAGAATGACCATGGGCACGGGACGAATCCTGGATAGCTCAGTGGTAAGAGCATTGGCGTACTAAGCCAAAGGTCCCGGGTTCGATTCCCGTGTCCAGGTGTCATTTTTCAATTTTCAGAATATGACACATAAAAGTAGTTTATCCACTGGTTTTGAAAATTTTCCCCTCCCCTCTCCATTTCTATAACTCACACTTCAAAATCTCAAATTTAAGACTTATTTGGTTGTCGGAAGTCGTACCTCAACCAGCATGAAAAATTTAGATTTTCTACCATACTTAATTCTCTTTATAAACTCCCCCTTTTTTATGAACTCCTATTAAAAACTTTAAAAATTTTGTACTTTTATAGTTATTTGGAGTGGTATCATTGCCAATATGCAGAATTTTAGTTTTATACCACACTGAGAAGAGGTTATTTCTAATAGTTTTGTAAGTTTTAATCACTCAACCCACTTTTCCAACCCCCTTTGAAAAATATTAAATTATAACATTCATTTGGATATCTGGAGTTTTATTTCTACCCGTCTTTCAAATTTTAATTTCTAACCTCAATTAAAAAGTTATTTCTAGCTGTAGCTTCCTCTTCCCCCATTTTCCATAGCTAAAATTTAAAAATTTCACATTTTTTTGTTTATTTAGAGTGGTCCGTATACCTAAGAATTTAAATTTTCTACCACACAGAGAAGTTGTTGAATATATTAGTTTTTGTAAATGTTGAGCCCGCCCCCTTCCCCTACCATTTCAACTCCCAGATATAAATTTAAAATATTAAGATCTATTTGGTTATTTTGAGTTCATTCTACCTACTTGCCAAATTTATATATTTTTTCACAGCTAAAAGTTGTTTTTATTTCTATAACCCCTTACTCCCTCCGCAAGCCCCCCCACCCTATTTCCCGGGGTCTCATTTAAAATTTAAAATATACAGACTTATAGTAATTTGACATGTCCCTTTAATTTACTTAATACATTTCAATTTTCTGCCACACTGGAAATTAGTTGTTTCTATTAGTTTAGTAAATATTTCAGCTCGTTTTTATAACATCTTTTAGAAATCTCCATTTTTAAGACTTATTTGGTTATTTGGAGTTGTCCTCCTAAATGACTCAAATTTAAGTATGCTAGAACACATAAAAGGTTTTTATTCTGTTTATATCTCCTTCCATATGTCCCAGGGTCGCACTTATTAAACAAAAATGTTCATACTTTTATAATTATTTTGAGTGGTCCCATTTGTTGTCTGCAAAATTTCAATCTTCTATCAACCTGTAATGTATTTATTTATATTAGTTTTGGTAGTCTTGAACACACTTTTTACCAAAGCACCTTGGGACCCATTGTGTATATGCTGTACATAAATTAATTTCATATTAGTATTCTGCGACCCGAGAACCCTCCATATATCAAATTTCATCTTGATTGGAGGACATAGGATTTACTGCCCCTTTCCCCCCCCCCTTTACATCCCTTTAGGTGATTAAATTTGGAACCCTAAAAATATCTCTCCCATTTATTTGCAGAAACATGCATTTTAAATTTCAAGGCTCTATGTCCACTATTCAAAAAATGCACGGTCAATGAATTTTGAAAACTTTTGAACCCCTTTTTTCATCTCTTACATATTGATAAATTTCTCAAAATTCGGTCCTATCTCTGGTCTAGAGCCAAAAAGGAACCTTTACTAAACATTTCAAATGTCCATGTATGAAACTATTATACTCGTCTAACAAAACCACAAACTCCTCCACCTAATTTTTTGTCTCTACAGGCAAAATTGTCCCTGTAGTTTGGAATTGTAAGCAATAATGTCTCATTCCC
Source organism: Timema douglasi (assembly GCA_901482245.1). NCBI lineage: Eukaryota > Metazoa > Arthropoda > Insecta > Phasmatodea > Timematidae > Timema > Timema douglasi. The sequence goes on along the minus strand of CABEEJ010005803.1, from coordinate 22,329 downwards.
GTATATCCACACTTTTGTGTTATTATTATTAAATCAATATTTAGTTTAATACAAGAGAGAAAACATAATAAATCCTCATATTTGCGCTTTATACTTCTAATATTCTTATATATAAAATTCTCGTGTCACAATGTTCATTCCCGTACTCCTCCGAAACGGCTTGACCGATTCTCATGAAATTTTGTGAGCATATTGAGTAGGTCTGAGAATCGGCCAACATCTATTTTTCATACCCCTTAGTGATAAGGGTTGTCCACCCTTAACATTTTTCTATAATTTTTAGACATTTTTTTAATATCTTTATTTTTTTTATTATGTCGCATTAAAAAATACATACAACCCTAAATTTTTACCCTTTTATCACCAACCCCTATTTTTTAATAGCCATTTTAGTAATTTAATCATTTTTCATCCCCGGTCGATAACTGATCAATCGTCATGTGCCAATTCAATTCAAACGTATTCAGTTTCCGATTAGATTGGCATTTGCAATGACTATCAACAAATCCCAAGGTCAAACGATGTCTATTTGTGGCTTAGATTTGAGAACACCATGTTTTTCACACGGACAATTATACGTGGCATGCTCTCGAGTGGGTAAACCATCCAGTTTGTTTGTGTTAGCTAAAGATGGACTAACAAAAAATATTGTTCACGCTATGGCATTAAGAGATTGATATTGTTTGTTAGTGTTACTGTCGTAATTGATTAATTAATGATATATAATTTTAAGGAATAAATTATAATAACTTAAAAATAATGTTTGCCTTTTGTTATTTTTATATTCCCTCATCGTTCACAGCGCTCCATGCCTATTTCACGCATATACCACATTCTTACACACTTACAATAGGTAAGCTATTTTTTGTCTACATTAGAAATTACTTAAAAATTATTTATATGGCAAAACAACGTTTGCCGGGTCAGCTAGTTTAGATATATTATTTTTAAATAGCAGTTTAAATGGACTATTTGGCCTAGATTAGCTTTAGACAAATGTTTTCAATAGATGATTCTTCTATGATATTAGTTTTGGTATCCACTAAATGAGAAATAATTTTTCAATAAAGACGAAACTACAAACCAGTTTATAAGTAGTATATTATTAACTTGTGTCCATATTATTAAGGGGTGCACCAAACAGACTTTCTCTCTACTTTGTCTAAAAATGTAAACATTACTTAAAACTCATAATATTTGTGAAACCAGATAATATACATTTTTGCAGAAACATTATGGAAAAAATAGCATCACATTCCACCAAGAGGCATAAATGAAATAAACGTGTGGTTCATTATTCATATTTTACAGATTTTACATATTTTCATCAAAAAACACAATAATAAACTCCCATTTTCCAAGACCTACATTAAAAAAAAATATTTACCAATAGATCAGAAGCTAGGGAACTTTCAAGAATTACATAAGGATTTTTTGGGTGGGGGTGATCAGTAATTTCTAACATTTTTGTGGGGGTTGGCAGACTCCAGCTTAACTAAGGATTTTATCAATGTTTATGGTCAAACAAAATCTATATAAAAAAAATTAAACACTTTTACAGCGGTTATAGAGGTTACACCTAGTGATGACAGATGGCGCTAAAGCATTGCCTATAGATGCACATAGCTATACATGACTATAAAATGTCATTTATTTATGATGTGTTAAACAAAATTTTACTGCGATAAGTATTCTATAATTTCACATCACCAATCCTTTTATCTAAAATAATATAATTTACCAAATCGTAAGAAAATTACGTAAGATTGGTAGGGGGAGAGGAAGGAACGAGAATTCTTACTATCCCTTAAGTATGAAAATTTGGGGATTAAGGGGGGTCAAAATAATGAAAAATATCCTTATCTAATCTATGGACAGCCTTCTATTGGTTTTATTAAAATATATTTCAAGTAAAGGGTGTTTTTTTGTTTTAATTTTGTTATAACCTTACACTTTTGAGTTTTTTCATGTCTCAAATGCCTGCAAAGATATTATTAAAATTGGTAATATCTTTTTATGTAAATTACCCTTAAAATTATGTTCATGGGATGATTAGTTTATAATGATAAACAATGCCCAGATACAAAATTTAATAAAAATCATTACAGTGGATTTCGAGATAGCTTGTTTTCTCTCTTTTTTACCTTTAGTAAAATACCCTCAACTATAGGGTAAGATATCTAACTCCAAAAACTCCTCGGGGGGAATCTTATAAAACCATATATACCAAGTTTTAGCCTTATCATTAAAATGGTGTTGGCTCTAGGCCTAGATATAGACACACAGGCAGACGGCATTTCAAAAAACACCTCTTCGGTTTCGAGGGTGTTGACAATTATCAAAATTTGGACTTTTTTTTTTTTACGAGCACAGTACTTTTCTTTTCAAAGTGTCGAGAGAGAGTAAAAAGTGTCTATTTATGTAAAGATGAGCACAAATCATAGTCTTATACGCTTCAATGGTGCAAACACATTTCTATACATTCTTAAATTACTTTCAAATAAAGGCTCAATGACACTTTGGAGTAAAATAATTACAATTTAAGAAGCAAAAAGTAGTTAATATTACATTGGCCACTTATGTCAGTTTTTGAGTTCATACATTCATAATGTCCCATTATTTGAATATTGTATTGATATCTAACCTATCAACTTTTAGTTTTATAGCCTTAGGAAGAGTGTTTAGTTAGAAACCAGTACATATTTGAGCTTTTACACACTTTAACAACTAAAGTGTTTTATCGAAACATACCTCCTCTCCAAACCTACTATTTAAAACCCAAAGTTGTTAACCAAAAGCTTAAGCCAAACAGCTGGTTTTGTTTGTAAAACAATCACAATCATTCGGCATTAAAACTACTTATAAATCCTTACATTATTTCAATGTTTCAAAATGGAACACGCTACAAATATTAATTTTGAGACAAGTCTAGACTCATAGACATATGTCATAACACAGTTAATTTATTACATTTAATTGGGATCAAAATCAGCTTAAAGTCACAAGTATTCAACTCTCCAAAGTTCACTCAACGAGATGAGACTATTGGTGAAATACCTTCCATATTTTCTGCATCAGTTTCCCTAAACATTAAATATTCTCCTTTGCTGTCCACAACAAGTGATTGTGGATTCTAACTTTAAGAAGGGGGCTTTATGCAAAATAGCTTTTGATTTTTGCATTGATTAAGCCAAGAGGCTATTATAACCTTATTTTCTTCAATGCCTTTCCTAACATTATATGTACAATACCTTCTTTGTGCTGCACATAAGGAAATTGCTCAATAAATGTTACTAGGATATATGTTTGAACATATCTGTAGGGGATTTGAGATTCCCTAAGTCATCATGCCCTTTATTGAGATATGCTCAATGAAAAATTGGTTAGTCATGCCATGACTCCATGTTGGCATCACACTTTGTTAATGTATTTATGCAGAGTTTACAGTGAAATTTCCACTGTATCTTGTACGCAAAATAGCAGGCAACATATTTAAAAGCTCGAACGGTAAAACCAATAGGTATATAATCTTAATTTGTGATGATAAAAAGTGTTAAAATTGTATGTGTATAGTTACATACTCGTTAGTTTCTATTTAAAAACCATTCATTTAATAACAAAATATGTTAGATAGTAAATAGGAAAGCATTTTGATATACTTATTTATTTTGTATCTCACGTATAAAAATATCTATGTAGCCAACAATTGGTTTACCCTGAAAGGTGACATCAATACTTTAATGGACTAGAATAACCTATATCCATATTTTATAAGCCACAATGTTACATCATAGCTTATAATAATAAAAGGAAGTGTTTGTCTGTGTGTGTTTATGTGTGATACCCAGCCAATTCTACGGCACGCAGAGATCTGAAATTTTTAACATAGGTGGACGGAAGGTGGTCTGATTGCACCTCGAAGCAGGATTTTTAGATTTTCAACTATCTTCTTAGTTATG
>CABEEJ010005803.1:0-18058 GCA_901482245.1 Timema douglasi | reverse complement strand
TGACAAGACATCTTGTTAATGTGGGGAATGCCAGGCCTCCACCGTGGTTCGGATTCCACGTTAAACTGTAGGTCCTCCATTTCATCTCACAATCACCCTATCATTACACATTAGCGTAAGTGCGTATAACCCGAACGGGTAGTAAGACGCGGTGCTAATAATAATAATACTATATATACTATATTATATTTACTATCCAGCCTGCATCCATGTTCTCACACAAAATACAACAGTTTAACGTTAGTGTTTACTACATAATTTTAAATAACAGAAACCATTAGAACTATTTAAAACTATCCTATATTTTGGTTTTAACTTTAATTACCTGAGTGTGGGGATTTTAATTTACACCGAGAAATTATCAGTTTTTAAATTATTTCAAGTATACTTTAATGATTTTAAATACATACCATCAAATAGAAATTATAAACCTGCATTGGTGGCCACGCGATATAGTATCTAACCTTCTTCTATCAAATAGTCATGTTTTGATAGGGCCACAATTTGTGGGATTGTTTTATACAGTTCTATATAAGATGTCACACATTTAAAACACACTTTATAGTTAAAATTTAAACTATTTAACTGGTCAGAATTTTCACCCTCATTTTTATGAAATCAATATTAAAAAATATCTAACCACTTCTTAAATAAATTGGTATTTCTAAACGTCTGCAATTCTTCTCAGTGCTCCTTAATAAATAATTGCAGTTGACAGCCAGTCCCTTGGTTTAAAAAAAAAAGGTCCATGTTTTAAGTTTTCTTTGTAATGTGCAGTCAGAGTAGACTTACTTGTGTGGCATGATTAGGGGATTAGGGTACTTATGACGAGGGGGTGGGGGTTAGAGATGAGGGAGGGTGCTACCTGAAGCTTATTAGGTGACCGGCAGCCGACAGAAGCTCATATTTTGTATCTACCTTCTAGTACATTTGAGTTTAAAGTGAGTCATTTAAAAAATGCTCACTTGATTGTGCTGTAGTCACTGGGGATCGCACCTAGCGATCCCAACGTTGAAGGAGTAAAGCCTTGAAAAGGAGTGCAACATTTTTAACCTAGGGGCTGTGGCTCTGTTATTTCTTTCTCTGTGCCCTTGGAACATCTAACATTGGCAAATTATAAACCACTAGTAGAATAGCCCCATAACATCCATCATTAGCAAATTATGAACCATTGCCTGACCCCTAGAACATCCAACATAAGCAGATTATGAAACACTATTAGAATATCCCCTAGAACATACAGCATTAGCAGATTCTAAATGACTTATAGATTGACCCTGTTATCCAACAAGTGTGTGTACCGAGCTAAAGGTAACCTTTTCACTTTAAATCTCATTAGTAATTATTTTCAGAAGCTGTGATTCAAACCAAAACTCTATATGGTGAAGTTTAATGTATTATTTAGTTCCATATCAACTCTTTAACAAATGTGGTGCTATTATTAATTTAATAAATAATAATATGCTCCACTTACATACATTTGTTTTGGGTTTATTACTTACCTAGAGGCATCGCAAATCAACTCTTTCATCTTTTTAGTTTTATACCGATTTTTGCACCACTTGCACATTTGGTTTGTTTTCTTGGTCTTGATCCATGTTGCTTTTTAGTGTTGATCTTAGCCATGTAAAAACTCAAAATTAATATAATCTTTAGAAAAGTACTATCTTAGAAAAACTCAAGTACTCATATGACATAAGATATATTTTCAGCACTGTTGCGTTGTTTATATACTTTTTAATACTCAATTTACAATCAGCAAGACAAGTGAAACTCATATATTCATACAGTCATCAAGTAAACTGTAATATTTAGGTAAACAATAAGTATAAAATCAAGACATGTTTTAATGTACCAAGAGAGAAGTCCCTTTGACATCCTTGAGTTGAATCACAAAACTAATACAGCAAAATATTTCTCAAGCTCCAAATCACTATGACAAGAAAAAACAAACAAAAGAAACTCAACTTAAGTGTATTTGCAAAGATACCAAGTAGCACGTCACAACCCAGCCCTTGACCGGTGGTAATCTACCCTCCTAGTCTTGAGTGTTTTGTACAGTCAAAACGAGAAATTTCATGAAATAGAAAGTTAAAATTTATATTATATTTGCAATGATAATTTCTTTGTCATTCATAAAATTAACGAGTAGAGTTGGACTAATAAACAAAACAAAATTGAAATAACGACATTGTGACTGCAAAATGAGATAAAACCAAAATATTGAGGTATAAAAAGAAAAGTACTTATATAAGAATAAAAATTATGTAATTTTATCATTGTTTAATCACTTATAAATTTAAAAATATATGTATTTAACGTATAATAAATATGTGATTCTGTGCATCTCCTGCATGTCTAGATAGACTAAATTTCAGCCCCTTACATTAACTACTTTACCTTTACAATGACACATAAAACACATAAAATAGCAAGTTTGACCCCTTATAACTCGTGAACTGTAATTATTTGAAATTATTGATTCACTTTTTACATATCATAACTATACACTTGTTAAAATAGTGCAATAACATTTTCATGATCGAATGTCCTTAAGCCAAAGTTGAGTCATGTCTATGCGCATGTTTATGAAGGTGATTGTGTTATAGTAAGACGAAACTAAAAACTAATGTGTCTCACAAAATTGTGAACTCTACTGGCGTAAGACAATTATGTCTTGAAATTATATGATCATGAACACTGGTAGGAAAGGTAGGCATGCCAGTAAAAATACTATTTTAAATACCTTTCTTTATACTTAAATATATTCATAAAGTCTCTGACTAAGACATTATTAAGAAATGAGAAAATCAGAGCTGTTTACATTATTGAGGATTAACACATTTTAAAGGTAGTCTTTTATTTCAGTTTTGAAAAGCTGTGTCAAAGTAATAAAATAGTCATGAAAGCTGGTTTGTTTGAATTTTCTGAAATTAATTTACAACATCAAACTATGTACTTTTCAGCTCAATTGATGTAATATTTACCCTCAATTTAAATTACAATCACCTGTTGATGGTCGAATGTGTGGCTAATGTGTCAGAATATTAATTTGGTTATTATTGCTACCCTCCTACCCACATAAATAATCTCTTGAATCTATGTCCCTTGATTATATTGAATTTTAACTAAACTGACATGTATTTGAAACAATACACCTGAACATGGAGATCAGGTCTCGTGTAATTTTTAAACTTTATTTGAATTAGTACATATTTATTGGCCTTAATCTATACTAAATAATAATTTCGCAATGTTGTGTTGATTGGTTTAATAAGTAAATTATGGTTTTGAATTATTGGTTGCTGTTATTATTATTTTATTTGTTTCACTAACTAGCATATTCTCATTCTATTTGTAACTGTAAAAAGAAAATAACTTCAGAATTATGATTTATTTTCAAACACTTGAAAATAATTGTGGTAATCCTATCAAATTTAATTTTTATATAATTTTGATTTGCCATTAGATATTCCTATGTTTATTGCAGATTATTTTTATAATGTTGTGTTTGTGGTTATAGGCTCTTTTGACCTCCATTTGGACACATTTCCAGGCACGGAAGTACCCAATGACTGGGAGTTTATTAAGAAGTGTGAGATTTCAAATGGTCAAGATCTGAAATTCAGTACATTCTCCACATCCTTTCATAAGATCGACACTGCTGTTGTCTACAAAGCCAATGATTAATGAAGGCATTAACAATTTGTACCACTTAGCTAGTATTTTAACTATTATTTGGTCACCAACCCCTACTTATTTATTATTTAATATGTAACATTGAGTTAGTTACTACAATTTTTTTATTTTGTTTATTCTGTGTGTCTAAATTTAAGAAAGATGAAACTTGTACATGTATAGGCATTCGGCATGCGTGTGCAAACAGTCCCTAAAATATAAATTTACTTAATTTAGGATAAAATATTAGTTTTTATTTCTTTTATAAGTATAGGTATTATTGAAGGTTGGTAATTTTTTATGTATTAAAGATAGTTGTGATTATTATGTAAACATATCACACTGTGAACATATACAAAATACCTTGCTGATTCCCATTCCTAATATGTAGTTTTCTCTCTCCCTTTTTGGGGACATAATATATTAAACAGTCTATCTAATTAGCAACATATAACATATTAACATAACTTTGACTTGTCATATTGTTTACAAACATTTATTCTTACTTATGTATATGCATAGCTAGTTATTAACCTTAAGAAGTGAATCTTTCTTGGTTTAATTTACTTTTTAGGTAAGTGTTTATCAGACTAAACTCATCCTATTATGGCCATTAGTATATGTTTATAATTATGTATCACAAATTAGTAATACATCATCCAAACAAGCCAAGTCCACTAATGTAGATTTCAAGAAAGAATGATAAACTCATTTTAAGTCATAGCTATTAATTAAAAAAAACATATTTTACTATTGATTATTCTTCTTATCTTTGTTAAAACAGATTGTAACACAATATTTTGCTGCTTAATCTTGTCATCAAGTTCAGTGATATGATATAATGTTTCTTATTGTCTTAAAAACATATTTTATTTATTGATTGCTATTGGTTTATTGTTGGCGCTAAATATTTGTACCTGCTTTGAATGATATATTATTGACACCTTGGAATTATCACATTCACATAATTACAAATCAAACTGTTGATTATAATACAGGGTAGCCCAAAAGTCCCGCACCATAGGATGGGTTACAATATTTGTTCAATTTGATGTCCATCGGTGTAAAAACACAACTGTAGGCATTCAACCCATCCCTCAAAAGATGCGGGTCACCAAGTCTGTTGGAATAGCGCGGCACTCAGAAGCAATTTGTTAACACACATGCTGTGTGTCCCTGATTTTCACACTGTACACTTTTGTTTTCAGTTGGCTTCACACTGCAAAATCCAATGGATTCAGATCCGGAGATCGGGGAGCCCATTCTGCGGATCCCCTTGGGCTGATCCATAGACCAAAGCTCTGATCCTTTCAGTGGCATACCTATCTGGCATAATGGGGGGAGGGGGGAGAGAGTTCCTGACTTAGATAAACCACTGCGTACACAAACCACTTATGTCCAAGTTGGCAATTAATGAGCCTCCCAACATAGCCAGATATGTTTCGCTGTTGACAGTGTCTTTAAATAGTAGGGGCCACGGCGTGGGCTTTCCAAAGACCACACCAAACCCTGATGCAGTTGGTTGGCTCCTTGTTGCTTGTTGGCAGTAAACCAATGTGAACTCTGGTCGGGCAAGTAGCGCATATTCTACCGGTTTACTTCACACCGTTTACATAAAAATTAGCTTCATCAGAGAACATGACCTTGCACAAAAATTTTGTATGCTCCATTTTTCCCAGAAACCACTCGCACATTTCAAGTCTACGGGCAGGATCATCTTCTTTCAAATAGTGCAGTAATTGCAATTTATAAGGGTGAAATTTGTGCTTATTTTCAATATACGCTGAAAGGTTGTTTGGAGAATGCCCAGCTCTAAGCTTGTTCGGTGTGTTGATTTCTTCGGACTTGAGTACACCTTCACCAGGACAGCTTTATCCACCACTACTGATGTGCTTGGTCATCCTGCTCATGTCGCATCTACCACATTACCTGTAGTTTTGAATTTCTGCAGCAACCTGCCAACAGTGGTGTGTGCTAATTGCTCCGGATCTGGGTGCCGTTATAATCCGCAGTGACATCCCTGTAGGAGTAACCTTCGCCTCCACATAACAGAATCTCTTCTACACACACTTCAGTAGCAAACATGGTTCACCTGCAAAAAGAAATCGCAAACATATCACAGTTATCCTAATCCCCAAATGGTACGGCGTTTTTGGGTCACCTGTTGTTTAACACTTATCTTAACTTTAACGATTCTACTATGGAATAGCTTATAAGATAGGGCACTGTTGTAATCTGTTAAGGAAAGACTGTTAGCTTTCAGGGTAAACAAAGTGTACACATAAAAAACATATTGTTCTTGATAAACTTACTATACATAACAATTTATTACAAATTTAGGCCATGAAAACTTAGACCATTAAAATGGCTACGAATATCCTAAAACTTGTTTATGAGGGATTAAATATTTTTTCGATTAGAATTTTTATTGAACTAAATAGGTTCTTGAAAAATTAAATCTTTCTTTTATTGGTATTGGTTAACATATGTGTTTATTTTAGCCTTTAACTTTTTTTTTTTGCCATGAATGGATGTGATAGGCTCTTGTCTTCTACTGTAAAATTGTCACAAACTGATATAATCGGCTTTCCAGATTTGCGCTAAATCTGGCATTACCTGGTAGATAAGGTATGAGAATATTATTTCACTAGAACGTTAACTTTATACAGAGATAAGAAATGATAAAACAATCTGAAAAAAATCACTTCATAAATAACAGTTTGGTGATTTTTCTTGTACAACCTTACAAAATGATAAAATAGCAGTGGCACTTATCACACGCAAATCCTATCATAGTTGTGGCACTAAGAGGGTTAACACGTTTTTAATAGTGTAGAAATGCACTCCTTAACATTTAGTTTTTTATATGATTCACTCTAAAACTATTCAACAAAGTTCATATAATAGCCATTAGAAAAAAAAGCTTTTAAATTTATTTTAATTAATATTACCACTTAAATTCTAGCTTCAAATTCATGATTGGCTCATTTAGAGAAGATCTAGTTAATTTATCTACTTAAATTATATGCTAGTTCAGATAAATCAAGAGAGAACAAAATATTTATAATTAAATTAAATAAATAATTTTGAATTTATATTAAATCACTTTACTATGATTATGCTAGAAGCAATATGGTAAAAAATAGACATAGAAACTAACACAACCTCCTCACTTTTAAACAAACATGAAATATATTTTCTCTATAAAACACTCTCATTCCCTTAAATTCCAATATTGCTTTTGTTACTAGCAGGATCTTACATGTGTTCAAAAACTTTTTCTCAGTTTAAAAAACAAAATTGCTAATGTGCCTTATTCTAACTAGCCTTGAAAATGTTACCCGTTTTCATCTTATTTATACTTTTTATAAACTATGTATATTATTTCTTAAAACTTGTAGTGCATTTGTTTGGCTAAGATGAAGTTTTTCTTGATTAAGGAAATTTCAAAACTCTTACAAATTAATGTGTTTTTCAGTGTTGATTAGGATTACATCTCTTGCAATTTATTTAAATGTTTTTATAATAACTCAAAGCTCTCTTATATATTCTTCCTTGGTATCGATTTTCAGCATGTGTGGCAAGGTGATTATGCTATCATTTAAGCCTCAACTCATATTAAATTGTACTTGATGCACAGTGGGTGACCTGGTGATCTAGGGATAAGGTGTCGGACTTCGGTGCTGGGGGTTCAATCTTTGGTTCTGGCACAGATTTATCTGATTGCCAAACCTTTCCTTCAATTCTGACAAAACGTGTATTAATCACAACTTGTGAATCTTTGGAATTCCAGGCCTCCATCGTGATTCGGATCCCGCGTTAAACTGTAGGTTCTCCATTTCATCTCACAACACCATACCATTACACATTAGCATAGGTGCCTATAACTCAGAACGGGTAGTAAGATGTGCTGATGATGATGATAATAATAATAATAGTAATAATAATAACAATAACATAGTTGTGGCCAGCTATCATTGATTTTAAGTAGTTTAAGTTGCTAGTGCTATTTACCTTTTATCTTTTAAATTGAGCTGTCCAAGACTGTGTGTTTGTGTGTGTGTGTTTCAGAATATGACCTTCATATCCACATTCAATTTGAGAAAAAAAATCATTTTCTTATCTAACATTACGATTTATAAAATGATATTGAAACACATCCCAATTTACCTTAATCATATACTGTGTTTTCATATAAAACACCAAGTCTCTGTACTATTTTTTAAATGAACAGAGTTATTAGATTTTTTATAGTCATTTATAAGATATACTGTTCCAAACATGTATGCACAATCTGTTTTACTTATTTTATTTTAAATATGTCTACGTCATATTGTTAATTTTTTTTACAAAATTGCAAACAGCCTTTACACTTACTTAGGTAAATGTCAATAGGCTTAATTATAATAATGATTATATTTTCAATTTCAATGTTGTTTATTATGTGCTGGACAACGGTTACAAGACCTATAATGGGCCAGCAAGCATGACTACATAAGAAAATAAAATTAACAATTATAACTAAATTATGTTACATACAGATAAATAAATACTGATAAATAAGAAATAATAATAAAATACATTAACTAAAACCAATAGTAAAATTCAATAAACATTGATAACACTTAACAAAAAAAACACACACATACCTACATACCTGATCACACTGTTCACTTTCAGGATAGGCAAGAAACTGTGAATCTATCGCAATAAGCAACAACTCTGTACTTAATCCACCCTCACTTTTCTCCACACTTAACTATCCTTGCATACTCCTTTCACTTCAACAACATCTATACACTGAGTCATACATGCATACACTTTTATTCTTAAAACTCTTAATGTCAATCTTTCTCACACGTTTGTCTACAACATTTAGCCACATCTTTCATTGCCTACTTCTTTTTGATCCACATATTTTACCTTCATGTATTTGTTTCATCACTCAATCCACACTCAACCTTTCAACAAGCCCGAGCCAATGTAAGACGCTTATTTCACATCTACCAATTGGATTCGCTTTAAAACACCACCCAATCATTACTGACTCTGTCCATGCAAGTTTTTCCAAATGCCTCTCTTAGATATCTCATTCCAACCGCATTCACCTTGCCCTTGTGTTTCTCCTGATAAACCCATGCTTTCACATCCATTAAACAAAAATTAAAATACAATAAGTAGAATAATGTAAGTTTAAATATTTGTTATCATTTTCAGAATATGATATCTAGATGGTGCGATCCTCACTAAAATGCATAAATGATAGCTTAGACTATTTTATTCCTTAAGTATTTGTGGTAAAATATGTAATGAGTAAATTAATGATAGGAGAGTTCCTTAATCCATTAGCATCCAGGTAGCTCACAGCTAAACAACCCCCTAAATCCAGATTATTTTTGAAATAATGAAAGTGCAAATGCAATGAGCACAAAAATATTAATAATTTAAAAACTATTTACACTAGACATACATATTTGATCTTGAAATACAAAGGAAACATGATGGTACCTTATAATTTATGTGACATCATTGACTTGGTATATTTTGGAGGTTTGGTACAACTTGAAATGTTCAATGTACAACAGCACTTTGCATTTATCACACTGCCAAGTAGTTTATTTTCTTATTTTCTTCTCCAAGCACACACTGCACTGTTTGGTGTTCTTGGAACCTTTGGCCTCAAATGGTGGAAGTTTCTCTGTAAAATGACGACCAACTAGACAAAGGGGGGAAGGTCCAGGAACTGATGAGCGCCTTGCGTGATTTGGTAGGGCTGACATTTCAATAAGCTCCTTTGCCAACCTCTATTTGAAGAAAGAGAAACTTCTCTCTTTCTTTGACTGACATTTTTGGAATATGATATAACTGTTGAGAAGTGTCATATCCAAAAAATAAAAATAAAACTTTTTTTATGCCTTTCTGTACCTTCTTATAATCTGGCAAAACAACAGTAATTGGTCACCTCTGTCAACTGCCTCAATACCCTCGTAGTGACTAACACTAACAGGCTTCAATTTTCTCTGTCCAGTTCTTTTGTCTGGTTTCCCAGATTATTTCACATCAGGTGCGTGCATTGTTGTCAGCATATGTATCACTTTCTTGTCCTGCCATGACAATACTAGTAAATTGTTGCACTACCTGTATGCCACCTCTCCAAGCACTAGCTTTTGTTTTACCAAATCTTTTGGCATATTTTTGCGATCTGCTCAAAGAGTCCCACAAACATTGGTCTTAGAACTGTAAAGTTGTAAGTAAAGATCAGAGGAGGAATACCAGTTATTTAGATACATATTATATCCCTTGTTAAGACAACCTTCAAAGTTACACAAATCCAGTACAACTTTGTGGCTTGAAGAGGTATTTCCAATTTTATCTTTCCCAATATAAATACTAAAATTCAAAATATAGCCAGTGTTTGATTCAGATATTTTATAAAATTTTATTACAAATCTAGCACTTTCTGGTGGGTTGTACTGAATGAAGGATAGGCGGCTCCTACACTTGACAAGCGATTCACTAACAGATACATCTTGCAATGGGGTATAAGTGTCCCTAAATGTTTTTGAAGTTTTTCCATAGTAGACCTAACTTTCTTTAGGGGGTCTTGTTGATTATACTGTGGTATTATTTGCAAAATGTAGGTATTTAAATGTATTTATTAATTGTAGGGCAAGGTACACACGAATTTTATCTTTTGAAGTTGAAAAAAGTCAACTGCATTTTGTTTGCGCGAGCATACACATTTGTTTCATTTGCAATTAGTTCACACATATTATCTTCAAAATACAAACTTAACACAGCTAATCCACTAGAATCAGTTTGAAAGTTAGTATTCATGCCAGGTTGAGCCGTAAAATCATGAATATTACAATTGTTGTAATTCGAGGACCAGTTCCAATTAATATTGTCACAAAAACACAATCATTTGGCGCAAGGAACGTCACCACCACCTACATTAGGCCTAGGCACACTATTATCATCTTCATTTACATAATTAATTTAATCACTTGCATTATTTATTTCTTCTTCACTCTCTGAAGAAAGTGATTGTCATATTTCTTCGTCATGTAAACCTGCTACTTGTTGATGCATGTTACATGTTTAATAACAAGTACACAAAGTATGGAAACAATTTGTAGACTCGAACTTATTTTGTTATCATTTCAAGAAGAATAAAGTGACATCTATTGGAAAGACATGAAACTATGTCTGAAAGTATGAAGAAATGCTTCCACTGAATAAAATTAAGTTGGCAAACATGGGGCTTTATTTAAAATGTAAATATTAATTGCGCAGACTAGTACACTTATGGTGATAGCGGCCATTGACATAGGCACATACCAATATGCTTTTGGAAGTTGAAGGGTTAAATAACTTTGTTTGATTCTTTTTTATTAAAAGTTGAATTTGACAAATTTAGATTTTGCACTATGAATACAACAACCTATAGGGCTGAACTGATAAAGAGTGATTGAGAAAATTTTGGATTACGAGAGGCCCAAAACAGGATAAGAATACCTTCCTACATGATAAGGAATAATTTACTAGAAATGTTGCTATTTAAAATATTAAAACAAAAACATAAGGCTATGACACAAAACACATGACATCCTACACACATGAACAGTGAGTTATTTTTAATTGAATTGCATTTAGATATTTATAACATAAAATAATAAATTTAAAGATTTTAATAAAATTATTATACTAAAAGATCACAAAAATCTTCATTACTTGCTCCTGTCACTCATGTTACTTTTACATATAACAGATTAATATCCAAATTCTCTTCCTTTTGGGTCACTTAGACCACACAAAACACATGCCATTGGACATTTACACTCTGTTGTAAACCACCTAATATTTCCTTGCACAAACCCCTGGGACAATAGACAATGTAAGCTACACACACCACAAACTTTTTTACATAATGTCAAATGATCAATTTTCAAGAACTGAATTGAAAATTTACTTGGTGCACCTCTCACTCCTCTCTAAATAGGATACCACCTTGAATATTCCACTTCTTCCATTTTCTTAATTATCTCCTTTTTAAGTTTTGGCCTCTCGTAAATTCCACTTCCAGTTTATTTAGAGTGACTGCCAAGTACAAGTCCATTTACCCTGAAAGATAGTCTTACTTTGACAGATAGTCTTACTTTGACAGATATACTATGACCCTATCTTATAAGACATAGTGGAACCATGCAATGTATGCTTGCTACCTTTCAGGGTAAATCACCGTTATATAGGACATCAGAAGAAAAGTGAGGAGACAAATTAAGTGTAATAAGTCAGAATTGCCTTATAGATTGGGAAGGTAACTGCATTAAGATATTTATGCAAGATTTGGCCACACAACTTAAAGTTCTTGAGCTTATAATATATTATTATTATTATTAATATTATTACTATCATCATCATCATCATCTATTTTTAAACTATTCACTTTCAAAGAGCGTTACCAAATATTGTGAGTCTTACAGAATATATTTTTACTTTAGAGCATTAACATGACATAGTGAATTAAATTAATATTAATGTGTTTGTTTACTAAGGGGTAATTTATTCTAGCAATCAATCTTAAAACAGGTTTCTCCACAACTTCAGTAGGCATGAAATTAATAAAACCATATTGTTGTATTCCTATTTTAATTATAGATAAAACTATATACATATATATGTATATATATATATCTACCACTCGGATGTAGCATCAAAAACTTGATATTTTACTTTAAATTGTATTTAAATGTAAAAAAAAACTGAAAAAAATGGCCAATTCCTACATAGGTGTTAGAGCAAGCTGGGAGTGTACTGCTCATACATTGCACTGGTCTTATAATAGACTGAATGGCAAAACAAAGTGAGGGAGAGGATTTAAGGAATTGTGAGTGCTTCAAGGTCAAAATGAAGAGAGGACTAACCCTCCTTCATTGTCACTAAGGTGGCAGGAACTGTCTTGTATCCGCTTCCTCTTCTAAGAACAAAGTTAATGGGTTTTTTTTGTGTGTTTTATTATAAGTTAAATGTTAGTTTTGGTAGTTATTGTGTATTCATTTGGTAGTCATTATACGTAGGCCTACATTTTTATACATACTCATGGTAAGTTTTAGTACAAAAAGAAAAGTTCAGTCTATTCAAGAGAAAGTACATGTTATTAGAGAATGTGCGAAGCTCACTTTTTTGGTTCAAAGTGAAGTCAAGTCGAATATGGAAAATATTCTCGAATCCGGATCAAAGTTTAAATATTTTTCTATTTAATTTTGAGTAAAAATATTATATTTACATTGAGTTTATTTATTTAACATCAAACTAAAAACGAATATTTATGTTCACTTTACCTTTGTATTAAAAGCACATTTTTATATGTACAGCCTGAGTGAGTAGTAAAAAAAATACATGTATTTGCCCTTCATTGTGTTTTGCTAACTTTTCACGCACAATATAGGATTAACAAAAGACAAGAACAACCTTAAAGAAAAAATACGAGTTTAAGTTAATTTCGTGGGTGCATTAATAGGTTTGAGAAGTCCAGTGTTACAAAATCTTAGTTTTTCCCTTTTACAAATCAACAAGGAAAATTTTGATTCTATATATCCTTTTAAATCTTGTCATGTGAATTACTAAAAAAGGAAAAAAAAAAATGGTTCTGACTTTGAAAGCACATGCGCCTATAGCAAATCTTGAAAATAATTCGACCTTTATAGAAATAATTTCACTCATAAATTAATTCTTTATGTAATATGTCTAAAATAATCAATTTTTTGTTGATGTTATTTAATTTTAGTTTTAGTAAAATATCTTAATATATTATCTAAATTAGCAGCAAGTTTCATTTATAAGTACTCAACATTTGTGTACTTTAAAAAAAATAATTAAGGAATGTCATGTTCCTCGCGCATGTGCTCAACTAACTCTCATTTAGTAAACAACTCAAATTGCTGCATGTGTGAATTTCAAAATATTAACAAAAAACCTTTAATATTTATTTTAATTTATTTACACTTTCAAGAGGAATATGTTCATCTTCGGTTGGTATCAATCAATGTTTGTGATCAAGGCGGTTAGAGGTTTAATGTAATAGCCGTCTTGAAATTCAAAGTGTCTAGGAAATTTTCCCAGTTCCACCAAGAAAATGAATCAAACTTGTTTTAAAACTCAAAACGATAAAAATATATTATATTTATTGCGGTAAATCCAGTTCACTTTTATTTCGTTTAATATGAGTGTAATATTATCACTAGACTTTGAATAGCTGCCGAAGAAAAACATAGGTTCAAATCAAATACAAAGTACACCAAGATTCGATTTGGCTTCGAATGTTTCAAAGCTTTGCACACCTCTAACTCCTTGTGTAAATAAAATATGTTAATGATTGAATATAATCTACCTCAAGTAGTTAAATTATTTTAAAATTGTAAAGCCTTCATGTAAATTGGCTGTGATGTTTGCATTGTATTCAAATTTAGATATAAGTTCTTTAATAATTCATAAATTTCATCAGATGATATTAGCATAATCTTAGAGCATACAATTTTAACTTCCTCTACACAGGCATCTATATTTACCTAGAAATAAGTGAATAAAAAAGGATTAGAACAATATCCCACATCTTAAGTCACTTCTTGAATGTGTTCAAATGATTGAATTTGTAGTGTTTTTTTAATGTGAGTACTGTTTAGAATACTGTTTCACTAATAAAATTAATTTGTTTACTCTGTCTATTATTTACAGTAATATCTTAAACCTTTGAAATCAATAATTATTTATCCTTTATTAATGATGTTCTATCAAAGCTTTTTTAAAGTTTCACTCACTATAATTGAATATAATAGTTAAATGCAGCTACAAAATAACCAAGGAATAAACTGCAACACAAATATATACATACAAAAATGTTAAACTAAAAACTTCTAATAAATCCAAAATTGGCTGGAAACCCTTTTCACACTAAAAATTTAAGATGTGTATGCTACACCCCAATAGTAGCAGTCTGTGAGCTCAAGTTTTTTTTTAAATTCAAGTTGATCTCAAGCAAGATTTTCATAAAGCCATCGAGTATCAAGTCGATCTCGAGCTTGGGTTGAATAGATACATAATTTAAAAACTTAGTTATGAGATTAAAAACCAAAAAATATTTATATTATTTTAATATTTTTGAATGAAATTATAAACGCATATTTGAAATGAAAGATGCTTTAACTTTGTTTTTAAATACTGTAGTTAAAAAAAATTCAAGCCATAGTCAATTATAGAATTGACTTTTAAATATACTGTAATAGTGTCAGAAACATTAATTTTGATACAATTCTTTAAGTACAGCTGTTCTCTTGCTGCTGACCTACCAGAGAGAGCAGTCAGATCATTAATAATTTTTAACCCTTTTAGTGCCACAAGCTGGTTTGATTGGCTCCTCCTAAAAAGTGCTACGTTCTAATCTTATCGGTTCCCCCTACTACTGGTAAAGTGCCAGAGCCAATGAGGTTGGCTCTCTAAATTTTAACTAGTTCTCGCTTTATCTGATAGATAGTGTAGTAATGTCATATATCACTGGAAAAAGATCTAAATAAACTACTTGAGCACTTGAACATAATTGTAAAATGTGATGTAATGAATTCAGTAAATACTTCCAAAAAATTGTTAGCTGTTGATTTAAAGAAACAATCCAACATTAAATCACTCCCTACTGTATATATTGGATTCGCAGCATCAGCAGCTTTGAAAGGTATTAAAGACATCAAGATACTTCATGAATATTTTTTCTAGAGTAAATGCATCCTTGGAACTACAGTATTTCACTAAGAAAAATCTTGTTCTCTTCCATAGTAATGCAGCCGTTGAGTGAAGTTTTACTGTGAATAAAGAATGTCTGGTTGAAAACCTACATGATGACCGCCTTATTGCTCAACGTGCTATGATGCAGTCACTGCAGCTGGGGGACTTCTAAATATGACAATTTCAAAAAAGATGATTCATGCTGTGAGGATTGCATTAAGAATAAGGAAAGAAGAGCTTGAAAAGAAAAAAATAGATTGAAGTAGACTAAGTCAAAAAATAAAAACAGCATCTGAAGAAATAAGAAAATTAGAAGTGAAAAGAAGAACAGTTTGGTAGAAAGCAAAGGAAGAGGCAGAAGTGTTAGATCATGAAATGCAAAAATTGAAAAAGTTTTGTGGTTGAAGGAATTTTACCTTTGTCTACATTCTAAAAAGATACTTGGTTTTTGGGTTTTATCATCTTAATTTTTAATAATGTTAGGTAACTGCAATTATATTTATTTCCAAGTAATTTTTATCAATATAATATTTGTGGGTTATTCTTTATTGAATATTCTGTATCTTTATGACTAGATATTTACTAAACAAATTCATAATAAAAAATATAACTTGTTGAAAGTATCGACTTTCAAGGGGTGGTGGGGATAATAGTTTTTGTGGTAGAGTAAACTACCTGGCTGTAATCATTCTTTGAAATTGTGCCACCAAGGCTAATTACTTGTAACTCTAAAGTTCTACGAGTGAGTTGAAATTACCTACCAATTTTGCCAGGAGAGGTATTTTCACATACCTTCCAGGGTTCTTTTACATGTCACATAGAACCGACGGCTTTACTTCCCCTCTGAAGTATGTTGAGCTATGATTTTTTTACATGTCACATAGAACCGACGGCTTTACTTCCCCTCTGAAGTATGTTGAGCTATGATTTTTTTTCTCGCTCAAGAAAAAGCCTTCGGCCTCTGTTGGGTTCGATCCCACAAACATCAGATCCTGAGGTGAACACTTTACCCCAAGACCATCAAGGTTAACGGTGGTATAGGTCATTCAAAAAATGTAATTGTGTGTGTGTTTGTGCGTGTGTGTATTAAAGATGGGTCAGATCCACCTTTTTTCAAATCTGAAACTTCATTTTGCCATCAAATCCCTAATTAAAATTAAAATTTTAGAGATAGTTGTGAGCATAAGTGATTAAATTTCTGAAGAACTAGGATTTTCTCCTTCACTTCTGATTTTGTTTAAGTTAAATGGTAAATTAATGACCTGGGGTTTGGTTGCTAGGTTTTTCCTAACATTTGGTTTTAACCACGAGAAACTATTTAACTATTTTAATACCTTTAAAAAATAACTCAAACTTAATACGTATTAAAAAAAAAGATTATGATTTGAGTTATATATACACTAGAATTAGAGTTAGTAGAATATATGTGTAAATACACTTGATTCTTGATGTAAAAATGTTAAACTATGACAAACCTAGGCCTATCCTAACTTTCTATCATTTTATGATTTTGAAATAGGGATTGTTTGTCTCTGAGTACCTTTCATATATACTAGATTTCTTAAAAGAAATATACTAGAATTTCAAAACTATAGTCAGGTAGACACCCTGATAGTCGTCAAGCTTGTATGTATAATTTAAATTTGACCTGCTTTGATGTCAGCATGGTCTAAGGCAGTGGTCACCAAACATTTTTTCTTGCGGATCCCTTTTGACTTTGCAAGATATCCATAGATCCTCACACCCTTACCCTTAAATTAAAAAATAATATTAAAATATATTATTTTTCCAGAGTGACACAAAAATTATACATGCAATAGTGTACTAAGTAAACATTCAATCTTACTTCATAGGGTACAAATGAGAATAATAGTGTTGTTTCTTCATCTTACAAATTCCTTTAAATTTGGTAGAGATTGTAGACAACTGAATTCTCATATCGGGTGCAATATCCATTCTGCAACGATATTTAGATTTTGTTTCTGCATACTTGGAAAATCAAGCTTCACACAGATAATTTGTTGGAAACGGCGGAAGAAGTTCAAGCACTGCACATTTAGACACTTGTGGATATTATTGAAGAAGACTGCAACAGAATTCAACCAGAGGAACTTCACTGAATTTCTGTTTCTGTATCAGATGTAATATATATCAAACACTTGTAATTTTACACACCCATTGCATCCGGTTTCTCTGAAGCGTAATATTGATTTCGTACCCAGTCATCGTCATTTGTAGAAGATTGAAAGTGTTTCTTAAACGCTTGTTAAAACCATTTAAATCAGAGGTCCCCAACCTTTTTGTACCTAACCAGGGGGAGCCTAGCCTCCCTTCGCCGGCAAAGACCGCTGTAAGCGGCACCGACGCAAGCGTTATCGCATGGGTCTCAAAAACCCGCGTCAACTCCGACACCTCCCGCCAAGGGGTGTCGGTAGGCAAGAAACGCCCAAATGAATTTTCTTCAGACTCGGAAGACCGGGTCGCACGCTTTGCGCGTGTTGACAGCTCGTGCGAGTCCGTGGACGGACTGTCTTCAGGACCAGACCTCCCGTTGATGCGTGAGGAGCCAGAAGCCCTCGGGGCACGTTGCGGGACGGAGGGC
>CABEEJ010005802.1:0-39417 GCA_901482245.1 Timema douglasi | reverse complement strand
GGGGGGGGGGGGGTTATAGACAAGAGGAAGACGATTTTACTGGGAAATATTCCTAATTTAGTAACCGGGAGGTTAAATCTTCCAGAAATTTAAAATATCTTATAATTCTATATTGGTTTTCAGAACGTCAATCCTGGTACTTTCACTGGTGGCCATATTATATCTATGAGCTAAATTATTTCTATCCACCTGACTAAGTCACTCCCCTGTGCAAATGCACGTGTGACAACTCCAGCTGGGCTGGCCCAGGTTAGCGTCATTGCAGTTAGCATGCAGGTGACACAATTTAGGGGCAGTGATCACTGATCACCTTTAAACTGTTAACAGAAGATATTCATTTCTCTACTACACAATATGGACCCTATGAATTATATAAAACTTTGAATTAAAAGAAAAATATTGGTTTTCATAATGCTTATATAGATGAATTAGGCATTAAAAATGACTTAATCCTGTGGTCAAAAGGTCTAGAGCTTCATTCTAGCAACAGACCGACATACTGTTGACAGAAAATCGAGGTTTAAATCTTGGTCGGGTGTAGGTTACTGAGAGAGTTTTGTCTTAAAAGGTTTTTCACTCTCACTCTCTCTCTCTCTAAGCGTAAATGTGGGTACACTTTCTCTTAATTCAACCTTCTTCCCTCATACCACATTAGTGTAATTATTACCGATGCGTACAATCCAAATGGGTAGTGCTAAAATTATATTATACAACACAATCACGCAAACTTTCTCGAATTGTGTTTTGTAGACTGGAATAAAATGTTCAAAAATAGATTTTCACTATATTACCCGTAAGTAAGTTTTATTCATATACCAAACACATTATCTTGTTAAAAATATAATACCCTTTATATATACATTTAAAAAAAATTGTTCAAATATTTTTAACCAAATTAAGTTTTTTTAAAATAAGTTAGTTGTAAGCTAGCCTAAAATAATTTGTAATTTGTAAAAATAAAAACATATTGTTTATCAAGAAAAACTATTCTAAGATCATTTTTCTGAACTTAACATTCGATGCCAATTTTTTTTAAATTGAATTTTCTATGATTTGTCGAAATAAACAATTCTTAAATTAATTTACTTTGGAAAAATAAATATAATATATTATTATTGGGCATGAAATATGGTCCCTGCTATCAATACGGAACTAAATTATTAGATCTATTTCCAAAGATATTAAATGTTAAAAAATACTCATCAGTAGGCCTACACTACTATAAAATGAAATTTTATAAAAGTAAATTAATACATATAACTATCTATAATTATAAAAACTTATAAGATAACTTACTACTGTTGAAACAAATTTCTAGAGTTTTTTAATGCTAAAATTTAAAAAATCAGTCATATATTAAATACCTTTAAATATCGGCTTAGATGGCTGTATGGTCTAAAGCACTACTCTTGCAATAGACTCAAGATGGGGAGATTGGGGTTCGATCTCTAACGGGTATGCTGACGGTGGCTTTTCCTAAATGGTTTTCCCCTCTACCTCCACTCAAGTGCTGGTACACTTCCTCTAGAGTTAACTTACCTAGTCACTAACACAGTAGTATAATTAGTACATAGTCGTATAGCCCAAACGGTTAGTAAGACTCATTGAGAATCACTTTACTTGGTAAAGTATTATATTTATATAAAGAAAATTCAACGTCCTCTTTCGCAACCAGCTAATTATATCAGTACACACCTTACAAACTATCTTAAATCTAGATCAGACACATCACCCAACCTTTAGTCCATCACTGTAAAGGGGAAACCTCAATTTTTCCAACATTACTCTTTTAAGTAATTCCAAGATTCGAACTCAAGACCTGGGATACCTTGAGTATTTGTTACAAGCTTCGTGTTAAAATGTGATCCAAAGGGTTGAGCTAGCGTGATCATCGTGTTGGGCTTACATTTCTAAAACTAGTGTCCGACCAAACATTCCGCTTCAGTTGCGGCTTCGACCACCTTCGGCAAAATTATCGGCCTCGGCCAAAATTATATCGAAGGTTTCGCCGAAGCCGAAGGTTCATTTAACTTACCTTACCTAATGTACGCTCGTGGGTGTGGTGCAGGAGGGGTCACGTGACAAGTCACTGCATGTTGTATTTAGGCGCCCGGTTGGTAGACTAGACAGTAGTCAGTAGTGACGACACATGGTTCGTGTTTACTATAGTCTAATGTTACTATCAGATGTATTATGAACTTCCCCTTCAAACCTTGGCTAATTTAATTATACTACTATAGAGCCACATGGTTGACTCAACAAATGACATTAATTATTGTTTACCCACTTCCAGATGACCTAGAAACTTGAAATTTGGCAAGCCTATAGCTTCTAGCCTGTAACCGACGGGGGAATTCCAAAAAGATTTTTAAAAAAATCAATTTATAGCCCCTGAAAAAAATTCAATATTTCGAAGCAACTTTAAAGTCAGCGTGGAGCTTTATTTGGAGGTATCTCGTGGATAAACGGTAAGACCTATAAAAAAACCACTCTGGAATTATATTAGTTTACATCCACTTGCAAATAAAACTCAATAGGGGTTTGGAGTGGAGCCCCCAGCAAAGCGAGTTAATTACTATATACATAAAAGATTACTGATTAATTTCTTTGAATGGGACTAGATGGCAATAAAACATAAATAAGTCACTTTTTCAAAGCAAAATTTAAAATTTAAAATTATATAAAATAGCATTAAACATAAAAATAGGGCTTTTTACAATATACGCGATTTCTTCGGCTTTTCCCAAAGGTGAAAAAGAAAACAAAGTTTGGTTTCGGCTTCGGCTTCGGTCAAAAAAATTACCTTTTTTTGGAAACTATGTAAAACTTGTATGAACAAAGTCAGTAATGAATGGGTGCCGAAGGAGTGTGGTTTGAAAGGGAATCCAATGGGTCAATGTGAAAGAAGCGTCTTGCGTTGGTTTGAGCATGTTGAGAGGATGCGTGTGGCTCGAGTGATGAATCAACTATATGAAGGTAGAGTGTGTGGATCCAAATGAAGAATTAGGTCATGTAAGACGTGAATAAATGTTGTAGATAATTGTGTGAAAGAGAGAAAAACTAATAATTTTAATAATAAAAGAGCATGAATGACTCGATGCTATGGTAACAGCTATGGAACAGCTATGGTAACAATATACATTACATTACTTGAGTTAATCCACTCAAAACGTCAAAGCATGATGCACTTTGGGCATTTTATTTTACTGTTTGGCTACTTTATATCTTTTACATAAATTTAAAGATTTCTATCAAATTTCAGACAAGCCTAGGCCTCTATGGAGACCATTTTAGTCATTTTTGAAGCTGAAAGTCGGAATATCACATGTAAGAATGTAGTGAGCTGCTCTTAATGATAAAACACCCCAAGAACACTAGTCTCAATTGGAATATCCCTTGTAAGACTGTAGTGAGCTGCTCTTAGTGATAAAATACCCCAAGAACACTAGACTCAGTCGGAACATCCCTTGTAAAAATGTAGCGAGCCGCTCCTCTTGATAAAGCACTCCAAGAACACGAGACTCAGCCGGAACATCCCATATTAGAATGTAGTGAGCCGCTCCTCTTGATAAAACACTCCAAGAACACGAGACTCAATGGGAACATCCCATGTAAGAATGTAGCGAGCCGCTCCTCTTGATAAAACACTCCAAGAACACGAGACTCAGTCGGAACATCCCTTGTAAGAATGTAGCGAGCCGCTCCTCTTGATAAAACACTCCAAGAACACGAGACTCAGTCGGAACATCCCATGTAAGAATGTAGTGAGCCGCTCCTCTTGATAAAACACTCCAAGAACACGAGACTCAGTCGGAACATCCCATGTAAGAATGTAGTGAGCCGCTCCTCTTGATAAAACACTCCAAGAACACGAGACTCAGTCGGAACATCCCATGTAAGAATGTAGTGAGCCGCTCCTCTTGATAAAACACTCCAAGAACACGAGACTCAGTCGGAACATCCCATGTAAGAATGTAGTGAGCCGCTCCTCTTGATAAAACACTCCAAGAACACGAGACTCAGTCGGAACATCCCATGTAAGAATGTAGTGAGCCGCTCCTCTTGATAAAACACTCCAAGAACACGAGACTCAGTCGGAACATCCCATGTAAGAATGTAGTGAGCCGCTCCTCTTGATAAAACACTCCAAGAACACGAGACTCAGTCGGAACATCCCATGTAAGAATGTAGTGAGCCGCTCCTCTTGATAAAACACTCCAAGAACACGAGACTCAGTCGGAACATCCCATGTAAGAATGTAGTGAGCCGCTCCTCTTGATAAAACACTCCAAGAACACAAGACTCAGCCGGAACATCCCATGTAAGAATGTAGTGAGCCGCTCCTCTTGATAAAACACCCCAAGAACACGAGACTCAGCCGGAACATCCCATGTAAGAATGTAGTGAGCCGCTCCTCTTGATAAAACACCCCAAGAACACGAGACTCAGTCGGAACATCCCTTGTAAGAATGTAGTGAGCTGCTCCTCTTGATAAAACACCCCAAGAACATGGGGCCATATAAAATAATTACTCCGTAGTCCGGGGAGAAGATGTTGGGAGGGTTGAAGACGTATAACGGTCACTCCTGTGTGATCGACCTCTTAGCCCGGCAGGGTCAAGGCTAGGACGTAGAGGTTATATAGTAGTTGTAGGGATCGTATATTTCCACTTTCCAAACCCCCTTGCTCATTCACCCCTCAAATAACTCCACTCCCCGACATCTCACAACAAACACAGTAGTTTCTCGATTGCCGGATTCCCAATAGTTTGAGGCTCTGTATATTTCGAGGTTGGAATACGTCCAACACACAACACATAACCTCGCATTTATCTAAGTAATCATGACGACTTAAAATGAAATAATGCGTAAATATTTACATTACTTATAAGACAATCCTAGATAATAATATTCTGTTGATACACAAATTAAAAAAATAAAATTCAAAAACAAAATAATTTTACGCGAGTTATTATTTTTATTTGTCTTGGTTATTTCGTGATGCCTGAGTTCCTATCGAGTTCGGTTTGAGCTAATTAGACCACTGCACTAGGTTTTAATATAATTTGTTAAATCATAGTATAATTTTATGTATGTATGAACGTGTTTCTATTATAGATTAATTACTAAGGGGGACAACAGAAAATGGAGAACTTAATCCACTGAAAAAAATTTGTGTTTATTAATTTTGGAAATTTAAAACCCCTCAACTCTATTTCCATATGTTAAGCTACCACTTAGAAACCATTCATTTTAAGGAAGTGTTGGAAGAATAGAGGAAGATGGAGGCATTTTACTAAACTGACCCATCCACAGGCTGGAAACAGTTGATGCTGATGATGATCTGTGTTTCTGGCGGTGTTGTTCTATCTGCTCGATAATTTAGACTTTTCTAGTACAGTAGCTATTTTTCTGACTATACTCCCCCTTCCATTTCCCGGAGTCCCACAAAAAAAAAAGTAGGTTTTTAGAATCCTATTTTTTGGAGTAGTGCTTTATCTGTCCGCCCAATTTTAATTTTCTTACTCATCACACATTTTTATTTTTTTTCTGACTATATGGAGAGATCCCACTGCCTTCCTGCCAAGCAAAATTCCAAGTTTCTGGGCCCAGGGGTTGGGGACATGCGGTAATGAGTGAGTCAGTGGGTCCCACACCTTTTTGTCTCTCACCATCATCTTAAGCGAATAAATTTGGAAAGCCCTCAAAATGTCTCACACAATTTTAGAAATAAGTTTAAGAATTTTTCAACTTTATCCGCTCACCTATCCTTGAATATGGCTAAAATTTCAAATTCTAAGAATTATTTATTTATCTGGAGCTGTCTTAAGTTCTAAATGCCTTTTTGAAAAACATATTTATTTGTAGTAGGGAAACAATGTTTAATCGTAATTATAATAATATAATACAATGTAGAGAATAGTTATAAATATATAATAGAAAATATGTTGTGAATTGTACTGAATCTAGGAGGATATTAAATATTAACAAACATGAGTCAAAATCACAATGTAAAGAATAAAATTAATAAAATTAGAATGTTAAAAGTGATGCAAAAGAATAGTTAAAATGTAGGATAGGAAAAAATGTTGTATAATATATTAATCTTAGATCAGATGACAAATTTAAAAGTTAAAATAATGTCCTTCAAAATATCTAAAAGGATATTAACATATTAAAAATGTGAGTCAAAATCACATATCATCAAAAGACAAACATATTAAAACACATGTAATAATAACACATGAGTCGAAGTAAAAGTTGAATACAATATAATCAAATATGACAAGGTAATAAGGTTTAGATAGAAAATTGTCACAAAGGGGAGAGAGTAGAAATTGAATAAAGGTGATTGAAAAATATAATTCTATTCTTATCTTGAAATTGAAATTCTCTTGTTCCTTGTAGTGCTGGATGTGAATCAATCACTAATCGACATGCTTCAGCACATTGTCCTCAGGACTAAATGAGACAAAAAAACAACGCAAGTTGTGGCATAAGTAATCAAATGTTAGTCAATGTAAACAAACCAGAGAATAAAATTGATTGAACAAGTGTCAATAAGGGAAACATATCGTAAAAAATGAAATATCATATTTACCATTAAAGATTCCTGAATGAGTTCCTTCAGCAGAGAATGGAATAGAACTAAATTAAATTAGAAATGGATGTGTAAATGTAAACTACGGTAGTGACAATTTTCTATCTCAACCTTATTACCTTGTCATATTTGATTATATTGTATTCTACTTTTATTTCGACTCATGTGTTATTATTACATGCGTTTTAATATGTTTGTCTTTTGATTATATGTGATTTTGACTCACATTTTTAATATGTTAATATCCTTTTAGATATTGTGAAGGACATTATTTTAACTTTTACAGTTGTCATCAGACCTAAGATTAATATCTTATACAACATTGCCTGTTGAGTTTAGATTTTCTAAGACACTTAGACCCTAGTAGTTTTTTTTATCTCCGCGTCTTACCATCCGTTCGGGCTTTACGCTCACTTAGTAGTTGTTTAACCCACCTCCTCCCTCATATATACTAAAGTCACGTCCACAAATTGAAGATTTTCATACTTTTATGATTATTTGCAGTGGTCGATTTACCTTCCTGCCAAATTTAATATTGTAAGCTAATCTGAAAGTGGATTTTAATTTCAGTACAAATCCACTTTCAGCTTTACATATTATATTTAGAGAGATATATAGTTTTTAACAGAAACAGGAAAAAAACATGAAATATTCTAGGTGACAAATTTAAAAGATATTTCCTAAATTATTGTCATACGAATTGCAAAGTTTAGGAAGATACATGCATAAGTAGGGGATATTAGCCTAATATCGCACCCATTTTAAAAAGCTTAATTTATGAATCCATTGGTCTCTAAAAATAAACAATTACCATTGTTCTGGTTTTATTTGTTAGTGCCCTAGCGTATTGCATGGTTTCATTTTTCTTTTATATGTATATAAAAATTAAAAAAATTAAATACAAAAAATATCAATTTCTGGTTTAAGAAAAATAGTGTTCCTAATTTCGCACAGGTTGTGCGATATTAGGCTCTCAATTATGTTACCTTTCAAATTATGTTAGGCATGATAAATAAAAGTCAAGCGAGCATTTAGTTCTAAGAAACTGTTTTAATATTGCCATTGTGTTTAAGAAAATGTTTTATTACAAAATTATATAAAAATATCTCAAAATTAATAAGTCTTAGAGCTCATAAACATTATAGAAATTTTCACATGAAAAACTCATTTCAATTTTTTACCCCCAGCTTTGAGCATCTAAGCTTCCAAACAAAAGTCACAGATAAATGATTTATAATCGTCTGTCCCTGAGCATTGCTCATGGCACCAAACACGACACTTGGTGCAGATAATCCATTGTTCTCCCCCCCTGTCTGTTGAATATGACTTGTTACAGTAAGGACATTCACAATCATCTTCACTGTCCTCTTCATCTGTGGATACAGTCAGAGGCTCAGCCAACTCTTCTTCACTTGATTCTGAAGATAACACTTTCAGTTTATTCCTTTTCTTTATTGCATTTGTTTCCTTTCTTTTGCCTTTTGGAACTTTAGTCTTCTTGCTAGCTCGTTTTATCCTTTCAGATGTTGATTTTATCCCTGGTTTCTTGCTTACCTTAATTGCTTTAGCGTCCTTCATTTTTCCTTTCTTTGTAATGTCTTGTAACAGCTGGTTCTTGTAAGGCAAGCTTGTAAGCACAGCGGCAGGACAGCTTGGTCTTCCTCTCGCTTTAGTGGTTTGGGCTTGTACTTTTAAGGAAGGAAGAGGGCTGATATCAGCTGGCATTATTTTAGGAGTCCCTACAGGCGATAAATGAATACTGCTAGAACCAAGATATTGGAGGCTGCTAGAACTAGGTTGTTGGATTTCTCTATAACCAGGATGTTGGATGCCGCTAGAACCAGGTTGTTGGATTCCACTGAAATAAGTTTGTTGGATTCCACTGGAATAAGTTTGTTGGCTCGTGCTAGAATCAGGTTGTTGGATGCTATTAGAACCAAGTTGTTGAATTCCGCTATAACCAGGTTGTTGGATGCCACTTGTCCCAGTTCGTTGGTTGTTGGATCAGAAGTATCGCCAACAGCAGCAAACTCATGCGGTTGAAAAATTTCACGGTTGAGGGGAAACAAGCCAGTTTTCCTGAAGCCGTGTTCTGCTGTCGCAACTGTAGCTGATTTGTTGTAAGCTTGACCCAACAGTCTTGCTATTTGATAGTGAGTTACAACTCTGCCTATGTTTTGCTTGATCCAAGATTCTATTGCTTGCGCGTAGTAAGACTTAAATGGTGCCATGAAAGATCTGTCAAGCGGCTGCATTTTGTGTGAGCAGTGGGGTGGCAAACTTACAATATGCACCCCATTATCTCGGGAAAGGACTAATAATGGCAGGTTTCTGGTATGTGAGTAATGGCCATCCAAGACCAAAACCACAGGATCGTCTTTGGTGGGCTTCACATTGGCCAAGAACTGCTCCTGAAACCATTTCAAAAAACTTTCCATTTCTATCCATCCAGATTTATGGCACGCTGCAGTACTTCCGTTTGGGGCCCCATCAAGGAGCTCTGGTTTCATATTCTTTCTAGGAAACACCAAGAGTGGTGGAATAAAGTGGCCCGTTGCACTCATGCATGTAACCATTGTCACCAAGGAACCCCTCTCTGCCGAAGTAACTGCCCCAACTTGACGCTTACCCTTTAAAGATATCACTTTGCTTAATTTGTGCTGTACAATTGTCAGACCTGTTTCGTCGCAATTGTACAATCTGTTTGGAGAATTTTTAATTAATTTGAGCAGAGGCTCGTATAGGTCAAAAAATATGTTAACGTTTTCTCGAGTGAAGCCTTTGACTCTTTTCATTGAGGTCGCTTGTGGTTTCCTTAGGCTAAGTTGTGGATGCCTTCTCAAAAATGAGCGCAGCCACTTCCATCCAGCTGCTTCATCTCTCTTTCCAAATGGATGCAGGAGGCCATTTTTTTCAGCTAACTGGAACGCCATTCTTTTAATATCTTTGGCCGTCAGCCCATAAAAGCGAGACTCCATTTCCAAGCAGTATTTCACTAATGCTTCCTCTAATTCACTACCAAGTGCTGGTTTTCTACCAAGTTTTGTAGTCACTAATTTATTTATATCTCTTTCCTCACAGTTTACTTTGTCTTTTAATGTAGATTTGGGGACATCAAAGTGCTTGGATGCACGTAGTAAACCCATTTCTTTCGCTCGGACAGCTAATATTGCCTTTGTCATGTTTTCTGCGGACCATTGTTTCCGTTTTTTTAACGGCATCTGCAACAAAAAGTTACTTCATGCTGCGAGCTAAATAATATTTTTACTGTGCATAATATCGCACAGTGCGGTATTATGGCAACACGAAGGGGGCGATATTAGGCACACTGAGAATATTAAATATAGTGGACGTTGCAGTTAGAACAATGGCCTTAGCTAAAGTTACAACTGTGACTAACAAAACTACGTTATACAGAGATGTTATGTGTGCAGTTACGTTTAAAACATCACCTACCTTTATTGATAACACTTGCTGTTGAAGTGACCTCTTGAAAATATTTGCACTGAAGTAAAATCTTTAAAAAATCACTGAACACACATATCGCTCTAACCACTTTCAATTCTTCCACTAGACTGGTATTTGGCCCAGAGCACAGGGTTAAGCCTGCCACCGCTATGTTGCAGCACCTAATGGGGAAGATATCATGATGTGCGATATTAGGAAGGTGTGTGATAATACGCAAATCTCCCCTACTTAATAAGAACCGGCCATATTACTGAATTTGACACGGTTATAAGAGACCAATAGATAGATTGCAAGGAATTATAGTGTTATTTTACCAGGGAAGATAACTTGGGATGGCGCTTGCCAAAGACAATCGTCTTACATGCCCTGTTTGTCACGCGTGTGAAAGATTCTCCAGCCCTCACTAGATTATTTGCGCCACAGCCTTGGCTTAACTATAGGCTCTCAGGACTTGACTAGTTCATACGTTCCACAACACTGAATAGATTCTATATTCACTAGCCTGGGCTAGACTATAGGATCACCAACCCTTGCTAGATTATAGGATCATCTGCCCTGGCTAAACTATAGTTTCTCCAGCTCTGGCTATACTGTTGTCAGGTTGGCAGTGAACATGTTTTAATATTATACATTCTGATAGAATTTTTTTGGTATGGTAAAATTAACCCCCATACCATCCCAGTGATAAGCGGGATTAAGGCATCAGTCTCTCCATGGACTGTATTTCCGGTTGTGAGGAGGTCAAGGCTCTAATCTAGGCCATGTTCACCGGAGGGGATTTTTAAATTGTACTTATTATTGCACTCTCCCCACGAGTGCAATTTCATTAAACTACCATCCTGAGCATTACTTCATAATATATTACCATTTATTACCTTAGAGCTAGACGTAAAATAATATATTTTAGGTAAGACTCTAGATTAGTGGTCGGCACACTGCAGCTATTTGAACAAGTAACAGCTGCCCTCTAACTATATCTATTTCAATTATTAAAAATTTCCCCTTTCCCCTAACCCTTGAACACAACTTTAGCTGAGATGGAGATTTCTGGAATTTTTTTAGATCAATAATATCTCTTCACTTAAAAAAGGTTGCCGATCCTTGTTCTAGGTTAATAGAGTTTAAAGCCAGTAATGGTGGTAAAGACGAGACCATTAATAAGTATTCATGTGAAAAGGCTGGCTCAACAAGGGGTGAAAACCCTCCGTGTTTTTGACTAATGCGTAAACCCCCAATAAACTCGAGTTTCCGAGCGAGAGTTGGAATTGATTTAAAGTAAAAACGTTTCCAAGCCCTTCGCTGACTGGAACTTCCCAGACATCTCTTCAGTGAAGAAGTGGCACTCCCCAAGCAGGTGGGAGTAATGCTGACAAATGGGTGGTTCACTGAGGGAGAGGGAGGAGACTGAAAGGCGACCGTGAGGAGATAGATGGCCAGTGGTCAGTCCCGACACTAGTCAAGGGAGGGTGGCATTTGAATCAGTTAGAGTACCAAGTTGAGGGGATGATTCTGCAATAAGGTGGATCTCACAAGCATTGTTGAGGATGGATAGAAGATGAATATAGTCCGGACTTACTATAGTCATATTTTGGTAGGAAGAATGTTACATGTTAGTTACTAAGGTTACTAAAACAATTTTAATATATTCATACAACAAGTTATGTTATTTGCCCCTGGCATTGTTGATAGATATTATCAATAACCATTAAATAACACACATAATATGGTTAAATGTTATCAATTTTGGCCACAAATAAATATATTTAAATATTCTAAACTGTTTTACTAACCTAAATTGGGGTATAGAGCCCATGTGTGCAAAAGATAGTTGGATGTAGAGAACTACTCAGGCAAGAAAGATATACCAATAACTAGTCAAAAGAAATACAGGTGTGGGATAGTTATATAAAAATATAGTGTAATTGTGAGTTCAAATATTCTGTAAATAATTTTCTGATAATTTGCTGAGCGTAGTGAGATACTGTTATAGTTTGGCCATTTAGCATTTCATCTGACTGTCCAAATGCTTGTTCCTTGGCAACTGTCAAGTTTGAGAACAAATTTTAATGAAATTCTACAAGGACTTTCTTTGAAACTCGGCCAAACCACTTTTGTACTGTACGTAGTTTTTCAATCTGGTTATCAGATTAAATATGATGCCCATTCAAAACGTTTATTGTTTAGTAGCTTATCTCAATGTATTTTAAGTTAAAATTCTAAGCAATCAATCATGTACCTAGGGCGTATTTTTTTAAATTTCGACATTAATCGCGAGACACAAGTCTTAAACCACGTCAACAACGGTTATTAATTTATTAAATCAATGTGGCCTTCTATTGAATAACACAATAACTTACTTTGTTTTCTTTCTGTCCCAAGGGAAAATATCAACTTTAAATTCAAGGTGATATTTCAACTTGAATTCCTTAAAGAGATTATGAGAAATATTTAAGCTTGAAAGCTAAAGTGAAATTATAAGAGATAATTATTTAAACTTGAAATCCAAAGTGAAATTATAGGAGATACTTCAATTTGAAATCTAAAGAGAAAGTATTTGGGATACAGTAGTGTCTCTACAGTCTAATAATTCTCAAATCCGACACGTCTAGTAATCCAACACTCAGGAGGTTCAGTACATGAAATGTTCGTGTTAATACTTGTCGATGTGTGCGACAGAAAGAGAATCATGTATACAGTATAAAACTGTCAGTCACTAGTTGTTCGTTGCAAGTGTGGTGGGTTGTTTGTATTGTACAATACTCACAGTGCTAATTTGGGGTTTGTTTAAACTTATGCCTGTTACTGTTCAAAATGCCTCAATCTGATAAACGTAAAACAAGACTTTAAATGTGTTTGAAAAGGTGGAAATAATTAATACAACCTAAAATGGTGGAAAATTCAGATATTGGGCTGCGTTTTATGGTGTTGGACATGCCACGATTTATGGTAGCAAGAAAACCAGAACAAAGCTGCGGGATTTTAAAAAAAATTGGATAGTGATAGGAAAGTTGTAGGCTCTGGTGAGTAAGCCTACCCTTAAGTTGAAGATGTTCTTTACACATGGTGTCTCTAAGAACGTAGCAGACACACCCCTATTTCTGGTGACATTATTAAAGAAAAAGAAAAATTAATCTATAAGGAAATCATGAAAAAAAACTGCTTTCCCTCCAGTATTGGCTGCCTTGACAAATTAAAAAAAAAACTATTTGTAATACGTTTGCTAAGTACGACAGGTGAGAAACTCTTTTGTGAGTTTGAAGCCCATCAACCTTATAAAGAGAAATTTATCAAGATGATAGAAGAGATAGATTTTATCCCCGATCAAATCTATAATACTGATGAGAGTGGATTGTTTTGGAAACATTTGCAAAAAGAAAAAACTAATTAAAGGATTGGCCAATGAGCTGAAGCTAGTGCGCCTGGTTGGAGATTTCGAAAGATTGACTCACGTTTATGCCATGTTCAAATGCCAAAGGTACACATAAACTTCAGTTATTAGTTATGGGTAAGTCTAAAAATGTCAAAAAATCTTTCAGTTTAGTACAAAAACCAAAGCTGGGCTTGGATGACAAAAGAATTGTTCACCGACTGGTTTCATGAACAATTTTTCTGATAAGTTAAGAAATTTATTTGACAGAAAAAGTTACAACTGATAGCTTTGTTAATTTTTTATAATTACCTAGGCAGTCCAGAAGAAGCTAAACTATCTAGAGATGGTTTTGTAAGAGTTGTGTTCTTACTATCAAACGTAAAACCTTTGTTACAATCAATGGATAAAATTGTAACACAAACTGTTACTATACCGTATAAAAATTCTACTCTATAGTGTTATCAGCAAAGAGGAAAGCAGTCTCAATTCTCTGTAGGCCACTAACGTCAAATATGTCGCTTACAATCTTGTTCATGCATGGGAAAATGTATTGACTAATGTATTGGCTACCTCGTGGGGCAAATTATGGCCTAGATTGCCTTTGTTAGCTTAGTACAAAAACCAAACAAAAATTCAGTTCAGGAAGTCCTTGACACCAATGATCCGGCAATTACAGACATCCAAGAAACCAGTGCCAAGCTGTGCACTGATAAATCTGAAATCCTGGCTGTAGATGACGTAAGCGATTTACTCATTGGAATTGAAGAAGGAAATCTCCAAATGATGACTGATAAAGAGATCATCCTAGATGTTTTAAATGACAATGATGAGGAGCAACAGCCAACTGTACAACAAGTTTGAACCATAAGGCACAGTAGGCCAGTAAGTGCATTTAACACATGCGTCACGTGAGCCGAGGGAAACGATGTAGCAGCAGACTTCAAGAACATGTTCTGAAACTGTCTTTAAAAGCAAAAAACAAAAATATACTGAAGCAATGCAATGATAATGTGGATGTACTTAGCAACTAACTGCCGTACTTTATTCTTATTTTGGTACTTTGTACAGTATCCTATATAA
Organism: Timema douglasi; assembly: GCA_901482245.1. NCBI lineage: Eukaryota > Metazoa > Arthropoda > Insecta > Phasmatodea > Timematidae > Timema > Timema douglasi. The sequence continues at coordinate 24,899 of CABEEJ010005802.1, read as the reverse complement.
TGTTATTAGCTTTGCTAGGTTGGTGTGATAATACACATAGCGATTTGTTCTTGTAGTTCTATTTTTTTTTATTAAAAATCCAGAAATCCGTCAAAATCCAGTGAATTAACCCCACAGGTCCGATATACATCGGATTACAGAGAGCCTACTTATGTCAGCTTCAAATTTAAAGATAAATTATGGGTGATATTTTAACTTGAATTCCAAAGAGAAATTATAAGATATATTTCAACTTGAAATACAAAGAAAGATTATTAGGATATATTTCAACTTGAAATCCAAAGAAAAATTATTAGGATATATTTCAACTTGAAATCCAAAGAGAAATGAAGTCTGCAGTAACGATTTTGGAGGACCGCCGGTGGAAGAGAGCCTAGAAGCCATATTTTGTTTTAGTACTTTGTCCTACTACCCCTTTGGGTTGTACGCCTATGTACTCATTTTGAGATGCTGTATTAGGGATGAGTAATCTTGAATTGTAGAAGATGTTTACCCATATTTGCATGAAAAGCGTAGAAACCCATTTAGGGAAAATCACACACAGTACACCCTCCGCTCCCCCCGTCATCGGTACTCCAGTCTATTTCAAGAGTGATGTGTTTGTAGAGGGTAAAAAAAGAAGACATCCTTTATATACAGTAGATACATATGTTCAGAAACATCATCTTCCAACCGAAAACTAATCTAGCAAGCTACCCCGGTAGAGCCGTAGATGGGGTGGCTACTACTGTGTGCTTGTCTACCTTTGTATTAGTTAAAAGTACTTAATAAAGTAGTTTTGGGTTGGAAGATAGCGTTTCCAGCCGTATGTAGATAGTAAATATATGTTGTGTTGTATCCTCTACAATCACTCCACGTTTTTTCAAACATACTGCTATCCGTCCAGGATATTTATATTTCCAATATTGGGATAAATAAAAGGAAAGTAGAATTTATAGTAAATTTACCCCCAATTTCTGGGAGGAGGGTGGTAAATCATTTAGAAAAATTAACCTCAATACAGTTGGTTGGATTTGAACGACCACCTCTCCATCACCAGTAGCTAAATTAGACTGACCAGTAGTAAATTAGACTGACACCTTTGTAGGGATAATTGGTTTTCTCAAAGGGGAAAGGGGGTTACAGCGAAGTATTTACTCCTCATACCCTAAGACCACAAATCATTTTAATAAAAGCTTAAAGTGTATGAGATTTAATTAAAATACAAAGCACTGAAGATGTGTCAACCACACAAGCTACAGTTTAAGAGCCAGCTTACCACTTTATGTTTATAAAGAAAGCTGTTTTAAACATTAAAAATGCACCTAAAATTACCAATTCAAAATAATTGGTCTGGTACACTGCACAGACGGTCTCTTGCTTTTATCTTAAATCTTAAAATATACATTTACTAAAAACTCGTAAATTTTGTGAAACGATCATTTTTTTAGAAACATTACACCAAAGATCATAAATGAAATAATATACACTGTTATTTACTTATTTTATGATATTAGAAACTAGGAATACTGTTACAGTAAAATTGAGAAAAGAGAAATATATTTGTCCATGAAAGAGCTAAGAATTAAATTCATTTGCAGACATGAATTAAAAAGTATATATATATATTTGATTATATCTTAGAAATTATTGGCTTTAGAAAAATATATTTCAAATAAAATATTTATTTATCTTTAATAGTACTACAACTATACGGTGATAGGTTATTTCATACCTCAAATAGTTGTGGAGAAATGATGAAAATTGTAAAATTTTCCCTATAAAAAGTACCCTCAAAGTCATTTTCACGAGAAAATTAGAGTTTCCATCTTGTTTATAGCCATAAACAGTGTTTGTATCTAAAATATAATCAGAATAATTCAAGCGAATTTCGAGAAAAGCGATGTTTTTCTCTTTTTGTCCTTTAGTAAACTGCCGTTAAATTTAGAGTTGGATATCTAATTCCAAAAACCCTTGGTGAGACCTTATAAAACCCTATATACTAAGTTTTATCCTAATTGGTAAACTAGTTTTTGCTCTAGTCCGAGGTACAAACAGACATACGGACAGACAGACAGACGGCATTGTGAAAACAACTTTTTGTTTTGTTTCAGGGTGTCATGAAACGTCGACATTTGCCAAAATTTCGGGTTAGATTTTGTTGACGATTACAATACTTTTTCAACGAGGTATCAAGATAAAGTAAAAAGAAAGAGTATAAAAATAATTACTTCGATACACTGATACATGATTTAATCGTTGCCCCTAACTACCATGATATTATCAAAACAGCTCTTAGGGATATAATAATTTAATAGTTAATCACTCCCTTGGTGTCAGGTAGTAGGAGAGCAGTTTCCCCCCTCATTACTTCACACTAGTTCTTGCTCTAACCCTAACTATATAATCCCCCCCCCCCTTTTTCCAACAAAGTTAATTTCTTTGTGTGAAGTTTGTCAGCCCACCCACCTTTGCAGGTATCTGATAAATAGTTGTAAATCCGCTACAGTGTTTTTTTTATTACTTTCAGTCCAAAGTAAAAGAAGTGATGGTGTTCAACATGGAGGCCGCATTGCGGGGGATATTAGGCCTTGATAAGGACATCACGGGGAAAAGCTTGGGCTTACAAGACGAATGGCTCCCAATTTAAAACTTCCACACCTCTTTAACACAAGCTAGGGGCCTGTAGGTGGGGATTCTAGGAGGGGGTGCTGGTGTCAGGGGGAGAGAAATGTTGAAAGGGAAAACATTTGTTTTACAGAAAGCCGAGTGAGCAAAAATCACTGCGGTGGCATTTAGAGCTTCACTTGTTTATTTGTTTGCAATCCTCAGCTAGCAAAAACAAATGAAGGAAATAAACTTTATGGGGCGTTCATTTAAGTCACAAACTTTTAACCTCCCATCTCTTTTTTACATTGCTAACGTTTCACCAATTATGTAGCAAGAGAGCTGAATCAAATGGATGGCCTGCGTGTTCCTACGTAGCCGTATGAATTATATATATGTTGTCACCCATTCTTACTCTGAAATGAGGCTAAACATAAACATGAGGCATAAACATAACCTCAAAGCAATCAGATATGCAGTGAATGCCATCTCCATTAAAACAAAACATTCAAACTTCACACTTAACCTATAAAGAATTCTCACAAAGTATTACCTAAATTCATCAACTGACAAAATATCCTACATCTTCCGAAATAATATGTTCCAAATCGTCTGTAAAAGCGATTAAATCTAAACTATGCTAGAAATAAACTCTATCGTACAACTATCATATCCTTACATTCTTTAGTGTAGTCTACATATAGTACAATTTTCATATAAATAGCCTTTAGAAAAAAAAAGCATCAAAAGTTGATATGATTCCACCATTTTGTTAGACTTGACAATTGCAGATCACATGACTTGACATGTGGATAAGGAAAGTAGCTCCAGTAACTTTTATATCTTTCAAACAAGGCCCCTCCTTCGAAAATTGGACTGTACCTCAACTCTTGGTGAATTTAACGACACATCTTCCTGGGGGAAGGGGGTGGGAGAGAATACAAAACCTGGATTACCATATATTCTATGGTAAAATGTTCGCACTCGGGTCTCACTTATAAATCAAATCTGTGAGAAACATAATATTTAATAAATAAGTTACAATTTTTTCCTGTCCGTAAGAAGTCTGAATTTGTTTCCAATCACAGATATGGTTGAGATTAGGTTCTACTTTTGTGTAGTACAGTCAAAAGTCGTGCTAATTGATTTTGGTAGTTTTGACCGCAGTCATATTAATAAAATAGTTTTTTTTTGTCTGTATGTCATGAGAATTTTGTGATATCCATCGCATGCAGAGGGCTGAACTCTGATAAAAAAAATTGTAGCTCCTGTGCCCCTGGAAGCAAGAAATTTTAAATTTTGCTTAGATTTAATTTTAACACTTTTGAACCTCTTCGCCCTTTCAACACTTTTAACTCTCTACCTCATTTTTACTCTTTTTCACATTTCACACTTTTTGCATGTTTTAACAATTTTTGCTCTTTTGGCCCTTTTTATCCTTTTAACACTTTTAACACTTTTTACACTTTTTATTTATTTAAAGCCTTTTAACAATAATGCCATTTTTATTACATTTAGACCTATTTTTCCCCCTTTTTATTCCTTTTGCCCTTGTATCCTTTTTACCCCTTTTACTTTGACATTTTTTCCCTTTTTTCCATTTGGCTCCTTTAGTCCTTTTTTCCTTTATTGCCCTGTTAGATCTTCTATCCCTTTGACATTTTTAATAATTATTACAAATTTAAAACTTTTTAGTAACCCTCTTCACCCCCTTTTTTAAAAACAAATTTTGATTAGATTAACTGCTGCTCCTTTTATAGTTTTTGATCTTTTAAAGCCTTTTTTACCTTTTTATTTTTTTACCATAAAATAATACTTTTGGACTAAGCCGAGTAAGTTACTTAATGTAAAAGGTGAAAAGTGAAAAAAAGGTAACAAGTAGATGATTTTATTATTCAGCACCGCGTTTTACTACTACCCGTTTGGATTATACGCTTAAGTACTAATTGCGCTAATGGGTTAGGGATTAGGAAGGTTGAATATAGAGGAAGTGAAGCAACTTTTGCGTGGAGGGAGAGTGGAAAACCATTTAGATAAACAACCCCAGTTCACCCAACCAAGATTCGAACCTTGATCTTCCCATCCTAGGCAATATAGCTCAACGCGAAACTAGCGTATTAGCTAACTACGCCACTGAGGCGGGTCAAGCAGATGTAATAAAAAAATGGTAAAAATAGTAAATAGAAAGAGTAAAAAAGTGTATAATGGATTAAATTTATTATTAAGACGGGTGGCAATAACGGCAATAAGTGCAATATGAGCTAAATGTTGAAAGGGGTCAAAACTATAAAAAGGGTGAAAAAGGTAATTGGTAAAAAGGGCAAAAGGTCAAGATGGCAATAATAGTAAAAAAGGCCCAAAAGTAGATACAATAAAAAATTATAAAAATTAGTGGGGATAAATAGAAAAATGGGGGAATGACAAAAGTAAAAAACCATTAAAAGGGTGAATTTACTTTATAGCATTTTTACCTTAGAATATCCTGTCTACCCTTTTTTCCCTTGTTCCCCCTTTTCCTTTGATGCCCTTTTTTCCTTGTTGCCCTTTTTACCCTTTTCGTACTTTTTCCACCTTTTTACTCTTTTCACCCTAAAATAGTTATACTGGGTGTTGCCGGGTACTTAAATGCTATTACCAAATAAAGTAAAGTAAACTATAGTCACTAGCTACTAATAAACCACGTCCACAACATCGTAATGGTTATATTAATTCAACCAATCAGAACGTATTTTTTGGTTATAAATAGACCACAACTGAACATTTTCTCCAAAAATATCATACTGCACCTAACCTGATACCCCGCCGTGCCTTGGAGTTTGAGAAACCCTACTCCAGTCTAGGGCACCATTTTTCAACCGGTGTGCCACGACGGGCCACCAGGTGTGCCGTGGGATTCTCAGGGAATATCAAAAAGAAGCAAGAACAAATTTGAGGTACCTGTTCGTTTAGCTCTGGGGACTTGCCGACTATCTATGAACCAATAGCCGTGCCTCTCTTTTGAACACTCGTAGATTGCATGCTTTGCCCTAGTAGCTAACAGTTCCTCGATAGGTGTACATCTATTCTGAGCGGACTGTATTCCACGCTGGCTCAGAGAAATGAAAGCCCTCGCTTCCCACGGGAGACAATTCAATTATTTTGGACTTATCTGCACCTTGTCTTTGAGGAGTAATGGCTTCCCCACGGCCAGATAGATATATACTATTTATAAGACATGATGCTCTCTTCAGATACACTGCCAGACACTGGAGGGCTTGCAGCGTTCTAAGATCCTTAAGGGGTGTTGGTTCAAATACTGCCTCCAGATACTTGTTGTATAACGAACAGTATTCCTTTGTTTTGTATTTCAGTGCAATCAGGTGTTCCGCTAGCTATAAACCTGATAATAAAACATGTAATTTATTCTCTGAAAGAGATCCATGCTATACATTCTCGAATTGCAATAGGTGGTTTTATCATTTAAATGAAATGATCAAAGTTGTAAGTAGAGAATCACTTGTGTTTATGTATATAAGGCATATGACCATATGAATTATTTAAACATTTCTAAAAGACCTAGAAATCTGAAATTTTGCATGTAGGTAGAGGTACTACTCTAGATAATCAAACTATTAATTTAATATGAAATTTTAATGATGAATGTGTGAAATTTGAGGGATGGGGCTCAAAATGTTCAAAACTAATAAGAAACATGACTTAGAAGTGTAGTGTAAAACCTAACTTAAGCAGGAAAGTACCACTTCAAATATCCATAATCGTGTGATAGTTTTAAATTTTAAAACGTCACTACTGGAAATAGGGGGAAGGAGTATTAAAATAACTAATACTTTAAGGTGATTGGCCCTTTTCATTTGGCGTGGAAATGCATAGTCATGGTAAAAAAACGGTTATCTTCAAGAACTTTTAATTGTTTTGCTAATTTCTTTTTGGAAACGGTTTGTTCAAGAATAAAAGAATGTTGATTAAGTTACTTTTTATATATACACCTCCTTTATAATTTATCAGTGATCAACTATAAATAGATAAAATGAACATTTTTCAATAGAAAACTGCTAGCTTCATAAAAAAAAGTGTAGCGTGTCAATCATGTAAAGTTGACACCTACACAATTAGGCTACGTAAAAATACGAAATAATAATAATTATATTGGCAAAATCCAAAGAAGAGTATTAGATTTGAGATATTTAATGATAATATCCTTCAAAACCTACGTTTAGCGACTGGATGGACTCGGATATGATCAACGTGCTTCCAATAGAAAATATTACAAAGGATTATAATAATATCAATTTTCATAAAAATACTAAACTTATAATAGTGGAATCCAATAGAAACTCTTACTTTTAAACAAATACAACAATATGATAACTTGAGTTCAATGCTACTAGAGCGCTGCATGTAGTGGCATAAACTAATTACGTCTAATATCTAAAACCTATTGACTGCAAACCAATGCTGAATGGGAAGGGGTATGGTAAGGGGAAAGATAGGGCGTAGGAGAGTGATGTGGGCCGTGGGGTAGTCCCGGGAGGTGAAACTAGGTGCAAGGTTAACGAACAGTTCGTGGCTTAGGCCATCACAATATCTGATAGATGGATCGCTTAAACTTAATTTTTAGAAAATTTGATGTGTGACCTTAAAAGGTAAATTAAATATAATAACATTTTGCCTATACATGTTTTTCAACAAGGAAAACAAAATAACAGGGTGCCACAATGATATTTCAAAAGGTGAATTTTAAGTAGCACCCTATAATATATATACATACACACACACACACACACACACACACATATATATATATATATACACGACATATTATAGAAAAATTGAATTTTTTCAAGAAATCAAATTCAAGATAGGAATCTTGGAATAGTTTTCATTATAAATAAGAATATGTTTTTATTGATACTAAAAACAAATAATTTTAGGATGATATAAAAATAATTTATTTTTGAAAATGTGATTTTTATTAAATATATTTGAACAATTTTGTTTAAAATGTACATATACAGTGTTATTATTCTGACTAACAAGATGACGTGTTTATTTTTTGGGGGTAAAAATATTTAAGGGTAGTTTACTCTATAATTATTTTTGTAAATTATCTTCTAGGCCATAATATACGACATGATAAAGTCCGTGCGGTTGTGTTTTACTATTTATTTTAAATCAGAGAAGAGGGTCATGATGGATTCCCCCAATTCTATTTTTAAAGACAGAACAATAATAAATACATGTAAATAAAAAAGAACATTTTTCTAAAAGGGAATATGTAAGTTTCATACTTAATATAAAATCAACATTCAAGAAGAATTTTGCTTATTCATCAAATAAATATTTTATGAAACTCTCCATTACTTTTCTTCATAATTTATTCATCAATTTTGTTTATGTTTGATGAAAGTTTTTTTTCTGTTGATGATGAGTTTTTTTATATCTTACTATTTGCTAGGACTATATTCATTTAAAGTAGTGATGAGGTAAGAATAATAGAGAGGAGATCATTTTGAGAGAAAAAAAATACATCAGTAAAGCCAATCAGGATTTTGACTCCATTCTCCGTAATTGCTAATCCAGACTAAATAGAGGGTTATGGGTCAGCTCGGGAGTCCCAAAACTTTTAGTGCCACCATCCCTCCCCCTCCCCTTTGTTCTGTTAGCTCATCTCTGGTGCTCCTAACTATAATTATTGAAAAAACATTACTAGTATTAGTGGTCCACAAGTTCCATTGAGAAAGATAATAGCACAGTAACATTTTAAACAGGAATATTTAAATGTGCTTTTATCAAAATTAAAATTTTAGTTTTGTTAATTTAACCAAATTGTTGGATTTACTTACCCCTATTATTAGTTTTTCAAAGTCTGATAGTTATTTAGTAAATATCTTCGTTGGCACATAGCTCATACTCTTAAAGTGATGAATGGATTTCATGAAGTGATACAAGTTTCCTAAAGTCTGGTTTTAAATTTCTTAGCAGGAGTCTAAGATCCCCACCTAAGGCGCCCCCCTATACGTTTCTACCACCTTTCGAGAAAAGGTTTCTCACTCCAGGGATTAAGTGGCGTGTCGAATGCATAACTACACTGTCCTGAGAGAGTGGTCATGTGCTCTACTCTGAACTTGGACCCATTATAGATTTACACTTATAAACCTGAAAACTAGACAAACTGAGCTCAACAATATAAGTAAAAGGAGTGGAGAATATAGCTTGGATTCAGGGTGTGGTTACCAAGGGCGATGATTATAGCCTTTATGAGTGGGTTGATTTGGTTTTCCCTCCTGGAAGGTTATTAATCATGAATGTAATGCTATATAGTACATAAGTTATTAAGGTACCACCTATACGTGTTCATAAGAAAATTTACAACTCCTCCATGAATGAGTTAAGAGTGTTAGACTTTATTTTATTTAGCACCACGTTTTACTACCCATTCGGGTAATACGCTTAAGTACTAGTTACGCTAATGGATTAGGAATTGGGAAGGTTGAATTTAGAGGACGTGACCCCGAATTTGCGTGGAGGGAGAGTGGAAAACAATTTAGGAAAAACCATCCCCAGTTCACCCGACCGAGATTTGAACCTCAATCTCCCCCTCCTCAGCAGTCAAGCTAAACATGAAACTAGCGCGATGTATGTAGTGATAAACCTAATCTAGCAGAAAGTGTCTGTGTGATTTGAATAAGAATGACATACAAGATGATACGATATCTTTAATCAGCCTCACATCATTGTCCTAATCAACGAAAACATTAGATCGATTATAGTCATTTATCTTGTCTCTGCTGTAGAAATCATCCCCAGTTGAATCAACACCAGTTAACCATTTTCCTCATAAACGGTGTGCTAAGAAGATCGATTGTCCCTACGTTAGTGTAACACCGTTAATAGACCCAGTTCTGTACATTAACTTTAAAGGACATCACTTGTGGATCTCCCAAAGCATTTCCTGGTTAAACGTATGGCCACTGTGGCAAGTACTTCTCCAACACTGAATAAGTCTTTCAAACCTCCAAAACCTTTCAACGATCTTCAGATGGTGTATCAAGTTCGATGATTGGAAACTAATAGTCTATTCGAGTGGGACGAAAGTGATGTAGTCAATAACTTTATCGTTCATTTAGGTTTGTCTATGCTATTGGCTGGGATGAAACCTTATTTGTGAAACATATGAGTTCCCCCACATACATTGTGTTAAAACATGCAGAATGCTTGTTTCTTCATATTTAACTTTGAGGTAAAACATACAATATGAAGGACTGGTAAGTGAACATCAAGAGTGAAGGACTGATCAATAATCATGAAGTGGATAAGGAGATTGAGCAGCCTTGTTCAAGAATTATTAATTTAGAGCTAACATCAATCCTTCTGGTATATTTATTGATGTTATTTACATTCACTTACTTGTATTCATTTATTCGTGCTTATCTTAAAATGACCGTCCAGATTGTAGTTTTTTTTAATAAGATTCAAATATATCTAAACCATTTCTTTACCTAAATAACCTTTTCCTCTCCACCCTTCTCCAAGCAAGACTAGACTTGATCAGAACTTTCAGTTAAGGTTTGAAACCCGCTAGGTTCAAGGGCTGGGCGAGATACCAAAGGAAGGTGGTGGTCCTGTGGCGTCATATCGGATTGATAGGCTCTGACGCGTCGGTAACGATCGTTTATGATCGGTCTTGATCAAACATGTTCAGACACAGATATGTTCATACAGACTCATATCAAGACCTATATATACGTATAGATACACAAATAATTGCAGCCTTCAAACCAGTTTAAACATGTCCAAATGTGGGGGTCTTACATAAAAAAATTATGTCAGTGATTTTAAAAACGTGATACTACAACAAAAACTGGAGTGGTATGGAATAAAGGGGAAGAATAAGGTAATAAATTATATGCGTACATAGGTCCTAACAGGTTAAGATATGATCAATCATCAGCAGCTATGTTCGGACAGAGGTCAAATCATCGGGTATGGAGGCAACCATCTTGGATCCATCTGCGGGATATTCACATCAGAAATAAAGCAATTAGTGTTAAAAAGGTTACACTACCGCACAAACTGTTGTGGTAAGAAGAGAAAGGGAATAAAAATTAAACAAAATGCATAACCTAATAAGGAAAAGCAGTCAATAAACGTGTTCAAACCAGTTCAGTAGTAGTATGGGAAAATAACTCTACAACAAAATAAACTGGGGGGGAGAGGGGGAGTTTGAAGGGTATGAATTCAAGTTGTCAGGTATTCGATCCGTCATCTTGGATTTACACATCATACTGTAATTTACAGGGGAGTCCACCTCAAATTTCCAAAGTTTTCATAAATGTCTAGACTTCCTTAGACATGTTAATCAATAAATAAATTACATGCCTAGGACAAGGAAATCAATATCCTGTCAATCATAAATAAATAGATCTTGTTGAAGCATGTCGGGTATCTTCGAAAGACCGGTTGAAACATGTTGAAAATTCAAAACCGCCACTCCGCATGTGCATGCGTGCCTCGAAAGATGTGAGCCAGAGTCGGTCATCTTACCCTACTGAGGAGGCTCAAAAGGGGCAGGAAGAAAAAAAATCTTGGTTTACGGGTGATCCTTTAGGGTTACCCTAGATAATCCAACCACCTCTCAGAGGGTGATACAGCCCACTTTGGGATCTACTGCCTTGGACCGTTCGATCACCGTAGCGGGTGGTTTGTTGGTGTTGTTTTGTTAAAGACTGACACAAGAGAATACAACATTTTGTAAACTATTTTGTCTTATTTGTCTAGTATAATACCTATTTATAGCTAAAGTAGCAGAAGTTGTTTTTTGTCTGACTTAGGAGGATCGCCTACCGGAGCACTGAGAGGCGTTGCAAACCTCCAGAAACCCCACGTTATTTAAGAAGTGGATCGTTATTTCAAAATATAAAGCCAACATTTAGGGGAAAGGTAATAAAGTATCCCGATGGAATTAAAACTTTACCTTTTAGGTTTTATAATTAGAAATAAAAATTATATTTATGGGAAATTAGGATATTTTCAACTAGGTTTGACTTGAATGGTTGCAGTTCTGAGACTAAATATGATCGTACACATAAAACTAGCCTTTCTAAAAAAAATTAGAAATGATTCAACAAGGACGGTAACTAACTTTTTTTTTAAAGATAGAGAATTCCCAAATAAATATCTTAAAATCCGATAAATATTTCAGCTGGTCTATTTGATTCACCCAGTCCATTGTTGTCTTATGTTTAACTATCCAAAGATCTTAGATCTAAGTAAATGCTTGTGCTTAGATTTATTAAAGAACATACCTGCTGCCTTAAATAACTTACAACAAAATTAGGATTCAATTGTTTTTAGTTTTCAGAGGAAATTGTAGATTCATCCTGTAATAGTGTACCTTATTTGTTCCAAATGATGGGACTAGACCATATTTCGCTGATCGAATCCCCGCCTCTCAACTAAACCTATCCTGCATAACCTATAATAGCATGTCTTAGTAAACAAACAACCAAACATAATTTAAATAATTAATCCCAAAGCTAAGCAAATAAACCTAGGTAGTATTGGGGCAAAGTACTCACATCAGGTCCCTATGTTCGTATGTTCAACCCCAGCTGAATTGGCATATTTTTCTTGAGCGATAAAAATCAGTAAAACAATTTCCTTAGGAGGGAAAATGAATCGTTGATCCCATATCAATGTAGCATGTAAAAGGGGTGCATCAAATTGCGTAATAAAGTATAAGTGTTAGTCTGTGCACATGAGTTTATGAACAAGCTGTAATCATTTTCAACTTTTATCCCTTAACCTAACATTACCTAACCTAACCTAAACTATCTTAACATAACCTAGCATAACCTAACCTAAACTAACCTAACATAACGTAACCTAAGCTAACCTAACATAGCCTAGCCCAACATAACATAACTTAAACTAACCTAACATAACCTAGCCTAAACCAACCTAACATAACCTAGCCTAACCTTACCTTACTTAACCTCCATTTTCCATTTCAAACAAATTAATTATACATTTAATTTTTTACTCTGCAGTTCGTGTAAAGGTATTACAACCTCAGATGAGTTGTTCCGCAATTCGTGTGCACCATCTAAGAGAATCCTGAAAGGTATATTTCCATCAAAATTGGTAGGCCTTTTAGTACTATTATAGAAATTCAATGCTGACGGCAACGGGGAATTACCAACTTTCTGAACTCCCCTAGTCCATGGGGTTTCTACCAGATGGTGCAGGTAGCACTAGCCAGCCGAAGGGCTGAGTGCTTGCCTAGCTCTGGATGAATAGAAATTTAACTAAACCATCCATCAAGTTGTTAATAGAACACTCACTTCAGTGGTCAAATGGTCTAAGACAATAATTCCTAACCCTCAAGATATGTATAGGATGCAATGAGGTGGACTGGATAGAACTAACTCAAGATAGGTATAGGTGGAGAACATTTGTAAGTGTGGCAGTTAACTTTTTCCTAATGCCATGGAGAAAGCAGATAAGGGGTTAGTTGCAAAATATATGTGTAGGCCGTTAGTAAATCATAATTAACTAATACCTTTATATAAAATATTTCAAGCGTATTTACTGCCTATTTCTATTAAATAATTAGGGTTACTGTCCTTCGGTACCTGAGCTTGGCTTGTCAATATTCCACTAGCCTCACTTTTAAACTTATAATAATGTTCTTTACTCTTTATCTTCTTAGGACACACGAGATGTCTTAACATATACAAACATTGTCCAAAAATTATGGGCTTGACAATAAAAGCTAAAAAGCAAGATTTTGTAAACTCGTTTGGAACCCTGGTTGGGAATCAAGAGTCTAAGGCGTCATTCTCGCATTATACAGGCCTGATGATGACAGGGAGAGCATGATTTGATACCAGTTAGGGTCTACTGTGGGTGATTTCACCTTAATCGTTTCCCGCTTTCCTTTCATGCAGCTATTTTACCTCTATGATGCTTCCTTCCTCACCAATACAGGATTAGAGTGATTATCATACTAGCGTAAAATCTAAACAGGTAGTAAGTATGACGTGGTGATATAAAAATAAGAACTAAAATAAAGTAATTTGATTTTCCAATAATGTAGGCCCATTAACAATACCCCCTACCCCCCACTTTTCCACCATAAAAACCGTAATTTACAACTGTAGTCCCAGTGATGGCCAAACTTTAAATTAGCTATGTTTTACATTAGCCAAATGAAACGAAATTTAATCTTAAAACAAGTCAACTGAGGTAAAATGTAAACTTAAACTATACGAAATAACTATACGTAAAAGAAAATACTTCACAGTAGGCGCTAACTCAACTTTTTGTTTTCTCAACTTGTTATATAGTAAGCATACATTATTTTCTAAATTTTAATATTTAACAATTTAGTCAGATTAATTGTATGTATAAGTAGAATCAGTAGACAAGACAAAATACGCATCAGTTTCATATATCCGGCTTTATTTCTGACTAAAAGGTCAGAGTTCAAATACTCTCCCATCTTTGGATAGGGTGTTTTTATTTCTAAATGGTTTACCAGTCCTCCTCCACGCAAATGCGAGTATAAACCATCTAAATTATACCTTCCTCCTGCCGACATCAGTAATGTATATATGCGGCTATCTCGGTTGAGTAGTTAGACGTGGACGAACATGAAACCTACATCTAACGGACATAGGCCCATACCAAAGCCTGTCTGTTAATTTGACGAGCCTTGACTTGTCCCGTTGTTGGGCGCGCCCATGAAAGTGTGAAAGCGGTGCAAAATGTGCTAGAACCACGAAATTGTTTGCGCGCCGAAGTTTTGTCATGCAACATGACATCTTCTTTATTCCCCAAGCTAACATCGTATTTTTTCAGTGGTACAAATGTAGCGGAAAAGCTACGTTGAAAGCTCAATGTTCGCGGCTCTCTCTATTCCAGGGCTCAGGGGTATCGGGGAGAAGGGGAGGGTGCTCTTTAGAACCAGGGTTGGCCAATGTGTGGTTCATGATTCTCATCATCAACAGTAGTCCTATGTATCTCGAGCTTGACGACTTAAACCAAGTGACCATTTATGCGAGTTTGAAACACATTTGAATTAGAAACATAATATGGTATGTTCTAGATCCAAACATAGATTAAAAGACAGCGTTACGTGTGTTAGTTTTTAAAATAAGTTATAAACGTGGCAACGTGGAATAGTTTTTAAAAAGGGTTAATACACTTGGCAACGTGGGATAGTTTTTAAAATGGTGTAGAACACGTGACAACGTGGGATGGCTTATAAAATGGTTCAGAGCACGTGGCAACGTAGAATAGTTTTTAAAAAGGCTTAGAACACGTGTAAACGGGGGATAATTTTTAAAATTGTTCATAGCAAGTTGGGGGGGAGGGGGTATAGCTTTTAAAATTATTCAAAGCACGTGGCAGCGTGGAATGGTTTATAAAATGTTTCGGAACACGTGGCAACGTGGAATAGTTTTTAAAAAGGCTTAGAGCACGTGGCAACGGGGGATGATTTATAAAATGGTTCAGAATACGTGGCAACGTGGGATAGTTTTTAAAGTGGTTCAGAACACGTGGAAACGTGGGAAGGTTTTTAAAATGGTTCAGAACACGTGGCAACGTGGGATAGTTTTTAAAAAGGCTTAGAGCACGTGGCAACGTGGGATGATTTATAAAATGGCTCAGAACACGTGGCAACGTGGGATAGTTTTTAAAGTGGTTCAGAACGCGTGGAAACGTGGGAAGGTTTTTAAAATGGTTCAGAACACGTGGCAACGTGGGATAGTTTTTTAAAAGGCTTAGAACACGTGGTGATGTGGGTGATATTTTTAAAAGGCTTTGAACACGTGGCGACTTGGGATAGCTTTTAAATAACACTTAATAAGCTTATACTATGAATCAATAATACACAAATTATATATATATATAGTTATTATTATTAGACAACACTCTAAGAAACCTTATTTTGATCACGCTCACACTGTGCATTATTTTATGAATTGTTCATATAAAAATAATATATATAAAGATATTTTTTAATATATTCTGGGCACTACTAGTAGTAAATCCAAATATTTTTCCTTATACTGTTGACAAGGTTTAGACACACATTTGAAGTGTTTTGTGGCAATCTAAAATTTGTATTATGTATTTTAGGCCTCAGGCCTGTCATATCGTATTAGAATAGTAAATATTTAAGGAGTATAAATCAAAGATTTATTAATCGTTTTGTCCTACAAGCTCTGTATGAATTAAACATTTTTTGGACACCTGGGTAAGATATCCCAAAAAATGGAAGTGTGAAAATTTTAGCTCTCACCTTCTAATATGGCTTCCTACACTTAATTAATAATACTGATTAAATTTAAACACTATTAAACAATATTTAGAGGTCCCCCAATTCCCGCAAATTGAAAAATATTTGTTTATTAATGGGGTGAGGGCAAAAACATGGTAGCCCACATTTTACTTTTTCTTTTTAAGGGTTCTTAGTAATTTCTGGTATTTTAATATTATAACTAAAAGTTTGATTTTATAGTCAGTCAGGACTTTGGGGATAACTAATAGCGATACATATTTTATTTGTTTTTATAGCTATATTTTAGAATTTCGTAGAAGTATAAACGGCATTTATATCTCATTTAAATATAGTATGGCTATCATGTTTTTGCAATGACCACCTCAATTTTGACATAAAGGTAATGGTGGTCCTATATGATGTCAATATGTAGTGCTGTATAGGCTTCGTAAGGTTTTAAAATACATATTTTATATTAAACTTATTAGAATAAGTACCTACTGGATTGATCAACAAATGTATTACCAACTTAACACTATATTGTAACCTAGCGTTTGCTCGTTGCTTTTCTGGCATTAAATTATACTTCAACACATTCAAATACTTCAAATGCTAGGGGAAAAAAATGAAAATTCAAGAAACTTCAACATAAATGTGACCAAAAATTCAATAAGAAATCAGGACTCATCCTGTCCCCTCCTATTCACACCCCATCATATGTACACATAATACCAGCCGTGACGAATGTTCACTGCTTACTCCAGTTTTTTTCAACGCTACATCATTCGATGATGAGCTATTGTGATGGAATTTAGCTTACCATGGTTCTCTGAAAATAAGTAGTAAAACAGAAGAAGTCAAATATTGATCCGATAAGTACTGTTTGAGTTTACCGTAAACAAACAAACGGAATCAAACCTACAAAGAGATTTAGAGTTTTATTATATGTATAGATGATCATTTTGGCGCGATAAACACTCAAATGTATCTCTGATGTAATTGGATGGCTTACATAAATGGAAATCGTCCAAAAGCCTTAATTTGTACCTTCACTTCCTGCTACATTTATATTTTTTGTTGTTTGGTGGTTTGATTGTTATCATAACCAAACAATACTTTGTTTAATTTTCTATAGCGCCGCCAATCTACTTGTCAATTTGGCTTGTCTTTGAATGACAAATGACTAATAAACAGAATGTATTTAAAAAACAAATTTAACAACGACTTGTCACATGTCGTGGCTACATCAGTCACTTGACAAGACTTTCCCTCTAGGAAACAGGTCCCTGGTTCAAGTTAATTATGAGCCATAGATAATAAATAATATACATTATAATAATGACTAGTTGTCCCGGCCAAATAATTTGTCTTCTTTGGTAACATACACTTTTTATTTGAAAGTAAATTCTTTTATTAAAGAAAATAATATTTCTACATTTTTTTGACAAAACATATATTTTAATAAAGAAGTATAATTAATAGTCTACAAATAGCCAAGAAATTTTTCAACAAGAAGAGGCTATTGCTGTCCAGCAAGTTGAGTTTGTAACTGAGGAATAAACTGATGAAATGCTACATTTGGAGCATCGCACTGTATGGAGCAGAAACTTGGACTCTTAGGAAAAGGGAAAAGAAATACTTGGAGAACTTTGGAATGTGGTGTTGGAGAAGACTTGAGAAAATTAGGTGGACAGACAAAGGAAAAAATCCTAAGAAGAGTGGGTGAGTAGATAACCATTATAAAGGCGATTCTTCGGTATAAAGCAAACGGGATTGGACACATCCTTATGAACAATTGTCTTCTGCACGACTTCGTAGAAATAAATATTGAGGGAAAGAGGAGTTTGAGAGGGAAGATTCAAATATTAGCTGATATGAGAGAAAGAATAAAATTCTGGGATCTGAAGAAGGTGGCAGATGACAAGGCACATTGGTGGTCAATGTTCGCCGATAAAAGGAATGGATCTGATGTGAGACAGAACACCCAATAATAATATGTTATAATTTAATTAGATAATTCTTCATATGAAAAATTATTAGAGAACCTCTTTATAAACAACAATGTTTGTGTAAAACAAATTGTTCTTTACATCAACTAATTTTTCTTCAACTAGTAATCATTTTACACCGTTGAATGAGTGGGTTCAGCTGAATGTATTGTGTTATTGCCCATGAGCAAAGAGGAGTTTAGGCAATAATATCCCAAATCTTGTAAACATTTTACCCTGACTTTTACTAATGGTAGTGACAAAGGCAACTGTAAATGAAACTTGTGCGCAATAATTGGAATGAAAAACTTGTTTGAAGGGCATACTTTAATTCTTTAAATAAGTACTCGTTCCCCGCGTGATGCTCCAGTCAGTGATTTGCAATCATTTATTTTGCTATGCATATAGTTTACTCGATTTTTTTCATTTATCAGACTCTTTAGTGGGTTTAAGTTAAGCACAAGTAAAAAAATTGCGTTTTCTTTCAGTTTCAGTTTGTTCCTGGGCAGTCCACTTACTTCCAAACTGTTCAAAAACTTTGCAGGAAGGTGTGGTTGTTCACTGATATTTTTTCTAACAGCCCTAAGTTAATAATCACATAATTATTTGTTTTTTAAGGGTTATCAAATTATATACAGACACCGATTTAAAAAAAAGTATAGTAGTTCGTCTCTTCCTGATCATCGTTGGAATTATATAATATGTGGTTTATTTGTGAGTAGTTTTAGCTATTTAATTGATCTTAAAAAGTGGTTAGGTTTGTAATAGACTAATGACTGTAACATTTCCTTAGACTAGATAGCTTGCAACATTTCGTGACCATGACAGGACAATTTTAAACATGGAAAGACTGCAGAAAGCTAGGAGTATTACAAGAAGCTCGTTTACGCGTCTGCGCAACTAAATTGCAGTGGAATTTGATGTCATTCTCATGTTGTTTTGGAGGGAGAGCAGTCGTTTCAAAACTTTAAAGTCAAGGTTGAAAAGCTTCAAAGCCTGGAATCGCCAGGTATTTGAGTGTATGATAGATACTGATCAAACAGAGAAAGTATTTGATTCCCAAGAATAAATTATCAGAGGAATAACTGAATAATTATGTTTATGTTAGGGCTATAGTGAAAATAAGAATTAAAGGCTTAGATATCAAAATTGACTTATTTATTCACTCGGAAAATAGTAAATGGTTGAAATTAGGAAATTAAAAACTCCACAGATTGAGATTAGAAAGTTTGGAGGAGATATACGTGATTATTGAATAATTGATCCAATAAATAAATTCCAGTGCTTAGTATTTGCAACAGTACCTAATTATTGCAATTGGGAACTCACTGAGAGCTACCTCCTACAATATATAAAGAATTATAATGTTTAAAGGCCAGTTCCAGTAAAGAATATCAGTTGGTGGAAGTGTATGTCAGAAAACTTATATTGTTGGTTCTACAGAATACAATAAAAGGATCTGAATGTTTATGTCCTCTCTGTATGACAAACTTAAGACTCACTGAAAATTTCTCGAATCTTTAGGTGAGCCTCAGAGTAGTGTGAGGCTATGTTGTTTCTATCGGTTGAGTCTGGTGTTTCTGAGGAATTATTTAGAGACTGGTAACAGCAGTCTGCGATTGGAAGGTCACCAAAGGACCTTTTTTATTGAACTTATGAACTTTATTGGCAGTGAGATAGAGAGCGAAGAAAGAATGGCAGTGGCAGTGGCTTGTTTTGATCTTAAGAGTAAGTCACTAAAGGTAAAGAAGAGTTGGTGCCAAAAACACGGAGAAGAAATTCCTGCGGCTTCTGGCTTATTCGTTGCAAGGGAACCCACTGTTAGGGCAATTTCCAACTGTTTGTTTTGTAATGGAAGTAATGTAAGCCATAAGTGTTTCCAAGACCACAACACGATATGTCATTAATGTAAAGAAAAAGAAAAATCACTGACATAAGATGTTGTTTTTGCTGTCTGAAACCAGGACACTGGGTTAGGAGTTTTATGGTTCCTCATATTGCAACATCAGCCAAAAAAGACATTTGACTATTATGTGTCGAGGGTTGCAGTCACACAAGACCCACCGAAGAAAGAATGAGAAAAAAACGTGGTCCAGGGGGAAGAAATACAGAGTCAACAAGTAAGAACGAGATACAGTCTGTTGACACTCTTCATGTTAGAAAAATGTGTACTCCAGAGGTTTTTCTTCAAATTCTTGTTGTGAAGTTATTAGTAAAGGATGGCTGACCACCACTCTGAGCTCATAGTAATACTGGGTCATAACGGTTATGTGTGTTAGAGAATGCTGCTATTGAAATGGGGTACACTCCCATGAAAGAGGATATTATCATAAAACCTTTATTTGGAGGTGATAAGACAAAACCGTGTATATACAAAGCTTATAGATCTAACCTCCTGGAAAATTGCTAAGGAAATGGTTTAAGTAGTTTAAAAGCTTTGGACAAGGATACTACATGTGTTGGTATAGCTACATTAGGAAAGGGACCTTGGTTGCAAACGTTGAAGGCTTCTGGCATAAATCTGACTGATGTAAAAGAACGTTCCAGGAAAATAACATAATACAAGCAATTTAGCCATGACTGTTATGTTAGTGTTTGTAAAGGAAACGTTGGTGTTTGTAAAGGAAATCACCAGTGTTGGCACGTGATATTTAATTTTTGGGGTACTGGGTTAAATAATACCGATTATTTTTACTTTTTCTCAAACCTCGAAAAGAAAATATTATGATCATCAAAAAAAATCGAGCTCAAAATATAGACAAAAGTCGACGTTTCATGACCTCCTGAAACCAAAATGTTGTTTTCGTAATGCAATCTTTCTATTTGTTTGTCTGTCCGTCTATCTGTAGGCTACCTCAGGTTAAGCCCAAACTATTTTACCAATTTGGTTGAAACTTACTATCTGGGGTTTTTATATGGTCCCCCTGTGGAGTTTTCGGAATTAGATATCCAACCCTAAAATTAAGAGCAGCTTACTGACGGCCAAAAATATAAAAAAAAATCGATTTTCTCAGCACTCGCTTTAATAATTTTGATTAAATTTTATATTTGGACATTATTAATTATAATAAATAAAGATGGAAATTCTCATTTTCTCATGAAAATGAATTTGAGGGTACATGAGGGAAATTTTCCCATTTTCATCCTTTCTCTGCGACTATTTGGGCTATGTAATAACTTATCATTGTAAAATTTTAGTACTGTTTAAGATAAAAATCTTTAATTCGAAATATATTTCTATAAAACCAATCATTTCCGAGTTATAAGCAAAAAAATATCCTTCTTAATTTAAGTATTTGAAAATTAATTAAATTCTTATGCTCCTTGGCGGACAAAGATGTTTCTAAATTTTTCTGTAACAATGTTCATAGATCCTAATACCATAGAGTAGTTAAGTAACTATATCTTATTTCCTTTATTAAATTTGGTGCATCATGTCTACAATAATGTATAGTCCTCTTATTTTGTTTCATAAATCTTATGAGTTTTTAGTAAATGTCTATTTTTTTAAAAGATAAAAGCGGGTAAAATTATGTGGTGTAACGTACCATTTATTTCTCACCATGAATTATCATATTAAATTAAATCTATAAGTTTTTTATTTTTAAAAATCACTAGGATAACAAAATACTAAGCAAATGTACAAATAGAAAGAATAAAATAATACAGTTTTTTAATTAACTTACCAAATGTTGACATTATTTGCACAAACCAAATAATAAACAATAAAAACAAGATAAGCTCTGTTTTTTTCACTACCAGGTAACCACAATTGTTTATCAAACCACGTATTAGGAAAAGTTTCCTTTTCTTTGCTATCCACAGCCCCGGATAAGGCATATTCCAAGTGTGCCCATGCACAGGGGCCCCAAAAGTGTTAACCCGGGCCTGGCTATCCAACTGCATAAATGTAAAATCTCTAGCCTGAGATCGGCCGCGGTTTGATCCGCATCCAGCCCGCAGAGACATTTTAAGGACCTTGACGAGATAGCGATAAACAAAAGAAATTATGTAATTTCGGTGGTGGGCGGATAGTAGACATGAAAGGTTAGCAATACTAAATAAGTAAAATAACTTAAAGGAAATAAAATCATGTTTTTAATTAGTATAGTCCAGGGCTTGAACTTGAGTAACTGTTAAAGTTTTGCTGGTACGTGAAAACATGTCGATTTTTTAAAACTGACCTCCATCAAACATAATTGGGGACTCCTGGTATAAAGTATCGTGAGTTTTGTAGATGAATGGGCCGACAAGCTGTATGTTCTTCCATTTTTGCATAACTACTAACAATTGCCAATGCACCTTATCTTATGGTTATCTATTCGTGCATCATATTATCCTGGAGATGATGCAAGAATGGAAATTCTTGATAGTGTTAAAATAGTTTTTCCACAAAGACAGTAAGTAGCCAATATACTTCAGTGGGCCTCCTGCTTCACATTGATAATTTAGAGCATTGCCGTGTTCTAAAATATGTCTAACGCTTCTTTTATTTGATGGTAAAACACTATCGAGCTGTTGCAAGGTGAGAAGGTACTCATTTTCTTTTTCCACATCGTCTACTTGCTCTTCTACAACATTATAACCGGATCGTTGTGGCACGTGGCATGCTTTCTTTATTGCGTGGTTAATTTCACATCGCCGTCAGTCTGTGATGATTCGTCCATCCTGACGTACACGAAGCATAATAATTGTACGGTATATAATAATTAAGTAATAATTATTGGGGTTACAAGCCTCTTGCTGTATAGGTTTAATAATATTGATAATACATATTTTATGTTTTACTGTAAACCACAGACAGGGATTATAGTTGAAGCTTCGAAATGTATCATGGAAGCCGTGTGATAGATAGTATATAATAGTTTTGGAGGTTAAACATTTGGTTTTTACAGCCTTTTTTACTTTTATTTAGGTAAAAATAATAAATCCCTATTAATGTAAAATGGGTCATAATTGTGGTACCATTTTAAAAGGGGACGAACTTGTTCGTAAAGTGAAAAAAAACCCAGGTCAGTTCATAGAATTAAGATTAATTAATTTATTTTTACAATTAAAAATATATTTAATGAAATTATTAAAGAAAAAGATAAGGAAAAAGTTTAAGATTACGGTAATGTAATAATCTTTTAAATTTGGAGAAGTTTAGTTAGAATGGATTAAGTGTGGTGTTTTTTTAAGCTATATGCACAATTTATTGCCTACCCCTTAAAGGAATAGCGTTATTATGTATGTATGCATGTATGTATGTATATATGTATATATATATATGTATGTATGTCTATATGTAAATATACGTAAGAAAAAGAATAAACTTAAGATTAATTTATTTAGTTTTTTACTTAAAAATATTTTAAATAAAATTATTAAAATAATAAAAGTAAATACTAAGTGATGAAGTTATAAAGCCAATCTGTTGAGAAGTGATACATACATTCTAAATGGGTTTTGCCCATTTTGTAATAGAAATTAAATTTTTCACCCCTACTTATATTGAATTCTGAACCTATTGTAACCGTTGAAGTCTAAGTTTTTCATCCGGCAAAGCAGATTTGAAGCTAATGGTCATAATTCTAAGAACTGTACCCGAGAAAATGTTATATTACCTTTTAAATATACAAAAACGTTCTAATATAGATAAAAGGTCATATAACTTATTTCTGTATGCAATTTTCAAAATTTTGACAATTATTTGTAAATCGGCACGTTGGGACGAAATATTTAGACCGAAACGGTTCAGATTGGTTCAGAAATGTCAGATGAGTTGTGGTAACAAACGTCTTATGGTAGAGGTTTAATAATAGAGATTGATGTCCTAAGGGAAAAGGTTGATTACAGTTAAGTTTGGTCAATATTCATGTACTCGTTATTACTCCGACAAACATTAAACAAACTCCGTACTATTTTTAAATGTTTGTATACAGTATATCTCCTACCCACGAGAGTGACAACGCATGCTGGGAATGGGGAGGTCGAGGATCGAATCTCAGCTGACTATACTAAGGTGTTTTTTTCTGAATTGTTTCTCATATTTACTTTACATTATTCCGTTCTCATCCATACACCTATGGCATATTTAATGCGTAGAGAACATAATGGGTAGTAAAATACAAAGAAAATGTTGCTCTTCTCATTATGATTACGATTTTAATAGATTTAATCTGACCCGCGTTGGGGTTCGAATTATCTAAGGCGTCACTCTTGTTATAGATTGAACTTCTGTTGACAGCGATATCGGGGCTTTATTCTCGGTAGAATGTACTGACAGTGTAGTTTCCCTGAAGGGTTTTCTACGCTTTCTTTCTCTCTCCACGCAAATGCGGGCACGATTTCTCTAAATTCAACCTTCATCATTCCTAGAATATTAGCATAACTAGTACAAGTTCTTATAGCCCAAAAGGGTACTAAGACTAAGTTTAGAAAAGAAAGGCTCAATGTTCCGTTTGAGCACTAAGAATATTTTTTCAATATTTATTTAGATTTGTGAAGAATGCCAGGCCTCCACCGTGGTTCGGATTCCACGTTAAACTGTAGGTCCTTTATTTCATCTCACAACCACCCTACCATTACACATTAGCGTAAGTGCGTATAACCCGAACGGGTAGTAAGACGGGGTGCTAATAATAATAATAATAATAATAATAATATTTAGATTTCTTTGCCCAAGGTAAAATGATCCATTGACGCGAAATAAGTGTTTTATATAGGAATTACTAAAAGAGGGGTTATGGGGTTCTATTTGAAGTTGGATTGGAACCGACAGAATTAACTTTGAGTTTTGACCGTCTTTATTTTTAAATTGTCTATTAAAGAATAATATAGACTCGCTTAAATATATTTTATAGTGTGGCAACAAAATCCGGTCAGGCCAACTTTGATTAGTGTAACTTTATTTTCACGCCATGCCCTTACTACCCATCCGGACTAACGGCATTTAACTACATTAGTAGAGGTAGCGATGACCTGGCCCAGTTTGACCTACTTTCAGAGCCCAGTTTGACCTACTTTCCATATCCGTATGATTTACCGTTATTCCC